>CM042014.1:32111403-32181403 GCA_023525715.1 Cichorium intybus
TTGAAGAAGTGATTAAGATATAATTATGTAAACCCACATTTTCACGACAAAATCAATTTGGTTCCACTCGGCACTATCAAAAGTTGATGTGGACTTGTCATTTGATTCTTGGATGTGATCCAAAACACCAAATGTGATGTAGTGGGTTTTGAAAAGTTCACCTCCTGAATCGTAGTTTAAGCATTCCAGGTCGAGCATGAGGGGGACGGACGCCTTTTATACGGTTTCTCCATAGTCATGATTCACTAGCAAGGCTGGAAAAAACCGAGAAGAAGAAGAGGAGGCAGAGAACGACAATCAGGAGGTGGTCGACGGCCAGGATTGAGCAAAGCAAGAATAAGGAGAAATTTTAGGAAATGATATGGTACAACTTTGATACCATGATAGTCGAAATATTTTCCTGTGAATAAAATCATTCAATTAAACAACCATACATACAAATTTCGACACGTATGAGGCCGATGTTATACATGGGCCGTACATAATTAAATAGAAATTCATAGGTCGTAGACAATAAAATATATAAACAATATATGTTAACAAGAGATGGTCTAACATATCCAAAATCAAGTTCTTTTAAAGTTAGTATTTTGCGGCTTTTTTTACTTACCCATGACCATAAATGACTATACTAACGTGACTAAGATGGACTTTTTATAAAAATCCCATTTGGATTTTAAATTGGATCGTTTTATTATAAAAGTAGGTTCCATTAGGCCTTTGAACTGGGCATTATTACTTTCTCGGTATTTTTTATTTTATTAAGTAAGAATATTAACGTTGTTAATTTCTTTTGCTCTTTTCAAACATTAACCGGATGTGTATGTATAAATATGTATAAAATACATGTAATTATGTTAGGACGTAAATTTATTTATCACCTTCTCTTGCCTACCATAGAAATTTGATAAGTCGATCAAACTATAGGGTGTGGAGATAACCCAGTACAACCCAAAACAACCGTCACATCTGCGTCATGTTCAACACGACAACCCCAATATACATTCAAGAAAATGCTTGACGGTCTTGGGACTCTTTTTAATTTCTATGTCATCATTTAATTTATGTTTTTTGTAATTAAAATAAAATATTAAATTAAATAATAGAAAACATTAAAGTAATTAAAATAAAACATTAAATTAATTAAAATAAAATATTACATTAAAAAAAATAAAAATTACATTAAAAAAACTTAATTATCGTAATCGGTTTCTTTATCGTATTGATTCCTGTAGTAAGGTAACTAGAATAGAACATGAGTCAACCTAGGTGTTTGAATTATATACTTGTATTTATTAATTTGTAAACTTTGTAGAGATGACGTAGATCGATAATTTTCTTGTAGTGGACATCTTTTCACTTTTGTTTCTTTCTTGCCCTACAATAAATCATTCCATTGATTGAACAACCATATATACAAATTACAATACATAAGAGGCCGAGGTTATACATGGGCCGTACATAATTAAATACAAATTCATGGGCGTAGACAATACAATAAAAACCGTAGACTATACAAAAAACAATGTACATTAACAAGAGATGGTCTAACATATCCAAAATCAGAATTATGTTATTGTTATAGTGCTTCTTTTTTGTTTGTAAATTTATCTTATATGTAAAATGTGTATTGAAAATTGATCAATTTGAAAATAGTCGGTCAAATGGACAAATGGTATCGAATAATAGGGGACAAGAAAGAAACAAAAGTGACAAGAGGTACACTACAAGGAAATGATCAATCTACATCATCTTTACAAAATTTACACATTACTAAATATAAGCTTATATTTCAAACACCAGGGTTGACTCATTATATTTTAGTTACCTTGCTAAAAAGTTGAAAATTCATGACCTACTTATCAAATTTCTATGGTGCGCAAGAGATATAATAATAAATTAATGTCATAACAACATAATTACATGTATTTTATACATATTTATGCATACACATCCAGTTAGAGCCCAAATGGAAGTCCTTTAAAAAAAAAAGTCCATTTTATTCTAACTTGATAAATACATGAATATATTCATCCATACACAATTACACATCCAGTTAACGCCCAAATGGAAGCCCTTTTAGAAAAAAGATCCATTTTCTTCTAACTTGATAAAATAAAATATACTAACCGAGGAAATAATACTGTCCAATTTAAAGGCCTAATGGAAGCATTTTTATACATATTTTATACACATTAAGCATTTCTATACATATTTTATACTAACTTGATAAAAAATACATATTTATGCATACACAATTATACATCCAGTTAAAGCCCAAATGGAAGCCCTTTTAAAAAAAAGTTCCATTTTCTTCTAACTTGATAAAATAGAACATACTAACCGAGAAAATAATAGTGTCCAATTTAAAGGCCTAATGGAAGCATTTTTTATACATATTTTATAAACAACATAATTGCATGTATTTTATACATATTTATGCATACACATCCAGTCAAAGCCCAAATGAAAGCCCTTTTTTTTTTTAAAAAAAAAAAAGTCCATTTTTATTTTAACTTGATAGAAAATACATATTTATGTATACACATCCAGTTAAAGCCCAAATACAAGCCCTTAAAAAAAAGGTCCATTTTATTCTAACTTGATAAAATAAAATATACTAACCGAGGAAATAATACTGTCCAATTTAAAGGCCTAATGGAAGCATTTTTATACATATTTTATACACATTAAGCATTTCTATACATATTTTATACTAACTTGATAAAAAATACATATTTATGCATACACAATTATACATCCAGTTAAAGCCCAAATGGAAGCCCTTTTAAAAAAAAGTTCCATTTTCTTCTAACTTGATAAAATAGAACATACTAACCGAGAAAATAATAGTGTCCAATTTAAAGGCCTAATGGAAGCATTTTTTATACATATTTTATAAACAACATAATTGCATGTATTTTATACATATTTATGCATACACATCCAGTCAAAGCCCAAATGAAAGCCCTTTTTTTTTTAAAAAAAAAAAAGTCCATTTTTATTTTAACTTGATAGAAAATACATATTTATGTATACACATCCAGTTAAAGCCCAAATACAAGCCCTTAAAAAAAAGGTCCATTTTATTCTAACTTGATAAAATAAAATATACTAACCGAGGAAATAATACTGTCCAATTTAAAGGCCTAATGGAAGCATTTTTATACATATTTTATACACATTAAGCATTTCTATACATATTTTATACTAACTTGATAAAAAATACATATTTATGCATACACAATTATACATCCAGTTAAAGCCCAAATGGAAGCCCTTTTAAAAAAAAGTTCCATTTTCTTCTAACTTGATAAAATAGAACATACTAACCGAGAAAATAATAGTGTCCAATTTAAAGGCCTAATGGAAGCATTTTTTATACATATTTTATAAACAACATAATTGCATGTATTTTATACATATTTATGCATACACATCCAGTCAAAGCCCAAATGAAAGCCCTTTTAAAAAAAAAAAAAAAGTCCATTTTTATTTTAACTTGATAGAAAATACATATTTATGTATACACATCCAGTTAAAGCCCAAATACAAGCCCTTAAAAAAAAGGTCCATTTTATTCTAACTTGATAAAATAAAACATACTAACTTAGGAAATAATCTTATAATAGTTTCCAATTTTAAGGCCTAATGGAAGCATTTTTATAATGAAACGATCCGATACATATTTATGTATACACATCCAGTTAAAGCCCAAATGGAAGCCCTTAAAAAAAGGTCCATTTTATTCTAACTTGATAAAATAAAACATACTAACTGAGGAAATAATCTTATAATAGTTTCCAATTTAAAGGCCTAATGGAAGCATTTTTATAATGAAACGATCCGATGCCGAGTTCACAAAAAGTAAATAATTGCTCTCGTTGAGAGTCGAACTCAAGACCTCCCGCTTACTAAACGGGTGCTCTAACCAACTGAGCTACGAGAGCTGCTTGCCATTCTAAATCTTAGTGTATTTATATTACACAAATTTCGTTTCTTGTTTATCTTATCCTTTCTGTCAGTTGGTTGCAGGATTATATTGAGCCGATCGGAGGGCCATAACTGGGTTTGGACCACTAGCGTATATATTTCAACTTTTTGCATTGTAAATAATTATATCGGTCTAAAATAAAATAATTCCATTGATTACATTGTCCTTTTTATATTCTCCTTGGATTAAATGCGAGCATATGAAAATTTAAACAATTACAGAGTAACAAAACATCAATATTTTATGAACAACTTCACATGATTACTAACGAATTAATTGGTAATTTTGCATGGCAAATAATAATTATACTTACCTTGGGACCATATAAATAGATCTTAATAATTTAAGGATTTTTTTTTTTTTTAGAACAACTGGTTAGTAGTTAGCAGTTAGTAATACCTAGTTAGAAAACGTCTGTGTCAGTAATAGAACCATGGACCTCCTGTCTAAGAGGACAACTAATGGCTTAAGCTTTCAACCGTCATATATTGCAAGAATTTTATTCGATCCAGAGAAAAATTTAAACAAATTTAAACGTGATATGAATTTTAAATCTGTAATGACTTAAATACCTCCATTGGAAATAAGCAACCTTCACATATTTCTTAGATAAGTTCAAAAGAACACTTTAGCTCTATAAAAAGTTAAAAACTAAACAACCGTGGAGCAATCACAATCATTTATATTGTTTTTTAAGTGCTTAATCACTACAAAAAAGATTAAAATTGGATTTCAACAAGTAATAAAACGTTTCCAACATCTAAATTTGTCTCATGAGAACAAAACTTACCTGTAAAGACTTAATTTTGGTCACCAGGAGTTGTAGTCTCATGGTTGGAAACCATAGGAGGTGTCTTAGGATTGTACCTTGCCTTCTTCTTAGACATCCTTCTATGTTTTACTCTAATGGAGGAACATGTTTCTTGTCCTGAATAACCAGAACCAGACCAAATCGCTTGTTATCTTTATTATAAAATCCTTTTAAGATCTTAAATTCGCGAAGAATTTCATGAAGAGGAAGAGTGATTCAGAGGTCTTACGATGATTGTGATCGTTTCCGGTCTCGGATCCATCTGAGACATTTCGTCGAACACCTTCCGACTGTTGGATTTCAGGAACGCCACTACCTTCACCGTCGATTTGATCATCGCCCGTAGAAGGCAACTCCGGCCCGATAATCTGTCTGCGGTGGGAACCACCTTCTTTGAGTTTCTTTTTTCGAAGTCTCTTCCTCTGAGCTCTTGTGAGCTTTCCAGACCCTAATTCATCATCTTCTTCACTTGACGCTGAGAAGTTCCTTTCCACTTCTTCCAATTCATCCGTATCTGTACGATTTTCCCAAACTGAGCACGTCAATTGTACAAACAGATTTCTAACAAAGTTTCAATTTACAGTTTACATAAACGAAACAAAATTTTAAAAAAATTAACCGACTAATACGATGATGATCTGAATTGGCAATCTCCCGCGCTGAATCGAGTGTTTGTTCATCAAATTCGTTCTCATGAGGCGGTGGTGAAGGTGGAGCATAAAGCATATTAACCAGAGAATCATGAAACTTTCGTTGTCTCTCTTTTCTCTTCATGGTGCTAATTGGTAAACTGTTCATATGCAACGAAAGCGTTAGTTACAGGTTTTAAAATGATTCGTATGAACAAAGTCAACAAACTGTTTTCTGAAGGGGGCAACTTATGTTTTATCTGAAAATTAAAGGTTCATAACATATAATTGCATTACTAGGAAATTTAAAAATAAAGTTTATTGAATGTTTTACATGATCTTCATAAAGCATTCCTAACAAAAGTGACATAAAACATCCAAATTATTTCGTTAAAAACTATTTTCGAGTATGAAATACAAAAGACAAGAAAAAATTGTATCAAATGAGACCATTTTGTACCGATCTTTTGGCCAAGTATGCACAATTTATCTAGTTCATGGTTAATTCTGATAAAAGTTGACAATTTCTTTGTACTAAGAATAGATACTTCTTGATAATTGTTAGAATCTCGACGTGTGTACATTTTTGACCAATTGACTACACACAACAAGTAGACTACTAGCTTGGCTACTTTGTTTGTGCACAAAGTGGATTATTCACCTACCTCATATTGGAATAACATTCTGTGAGAATATAATAGTATAATACCGACATTTGGGACAAGAGGGAAAACGAATTACTTTTTGGATATTTCATTCACGAGTCAATAGCAATCTAACAAAATTATGCTTTATGATGGGAGATCCATTGTGCCACTAATTATGAAATTGCACTTTATTCTTAAATCTTGTGTTTTAGGCTGGTTGATAATTGAAAGCAATAACTTCTATTTTTATAGAAATATTTAAAAAACAGTTATAAATTTTTGAAATGTATAAAATTACATAAAATTTAAAAGTTAGTTCCTAAAAATTATTTGAAATGTCTTTTGTTTAAATTAAAAGCTTTGAGCTTGTATTCTTGAACAAAAATTTTTCTTTAATTCTTGATTTTTCCTTAAAATCTATAAGTTAAAAGTTGAAAGCTCATTGCCAAACATCTCTAAGATGATTGGAATCCTTCATCAACTTGTATTATGCATAGTCAACTTGGCATCAAGTAGACATGATTCGTTGCTTTTCATATACGTGCATTATTGAAAACTATGTGTATATCTCTATGTTGTATGTTGTGAGATAATAAATGTGTATGTTAATATTATTAGATGCACTCTTTGGCCTTTAGATTAGAGGCGCTTCGTTGTCTTTGATTGTATGGAAACACCTATCTAAAGTGTTCTTACGATCGACTATGTAAATGTATTTTTATATTTAAACATACTCGCTAGTTTTGCTTACTTTTAAAACATATTTACTAATTTGGCGCATGTAAGGTAATTAGTTAAATCAATTTACAAATATAATTAAATTATAAGTTGTGTTGATCACTTTGAGATATAAAGCCTAATCGAAGACCTTATAGAAACTGTGATATTTTCGAACCGAAAAACGTCGAGTGCATGCTAATTATATTTTGATATTTAAAGTTACCAATTACTGTAACTTTGTTCACCATATTTCTTTGTTTTGGATAAAGTAATTATACATATAATCATTCTCGATGAGTATAAAACTTACCCGAGAAACCACAACCCTTAGATTACCTTCATATTCAATCATAATCGTGTAAACTAAGTATTTTATAGATTAATTTTAACGGGTTATATAAACCACCACATAAACCCGATATCCCTGCTGCTTCATTCCTGTCCCCTCCCATGTTTAGTCCTCTTCTTCAGCATGTCCCTTGTCGAAACAAGTTAGCTATATAATGACTGTATATTAGAAGCATTCAATACTCTATATTCTGCTACCCAGTCGCCTATTTATGCTTTGGGTATCCCTATCTGGAAGCAAATGTTCAGTACTGATAAATACAAGTAAGAACAACAGCATGATGAACTGCTGAAGTGAAAAAAAACTCTCGCAACAGCAAGAATCAAACAAATCAGTTCCCTTAGATTATGAACCAGATTGTCAAACAAATACAACAAAAACCTCACTACATAATCACTCCACACTCTAATGTATCTAACCAAACCTAATCTAACTAAAGTTTAACAAGGTTTTGGTACAAACCAGAAAATACACAAGAAAGAATGAAGGAGAGAATAAGGCATGTGTAAGAATGGTAAGTGACGAGAGAGAGAGAGAGAGAGAGAGAGGATAGATCTGATTTCTATATCTCACGTGAGCAACCAAAGGAAAATCAACATTTTCTTATATTATATATCTAGGTTAAAGCATAACCCTTCAGCCCACATGTGTAAATCTGGAGCAGCCCACAAGTGATCAGCAGCCCACACCTTCCTTAGCCCATCTGCTTCACAGCCCAATACCTTACACTTAGCCCAAACTTATTTCCTACACAAAAACTAATCAAGTTATTTTTATAAAAATAAAACAACATTTTCTGTTTAGATTGAACAAAGACTATTAGAAATATTTACATATTTCAACACCCTCCCTCAATCTGAACAGGAAATGCATTATACAAACCAAGTTTTTCTGACAAAAGATTATGCTGACTAACACCAAGAGGTTTGGTGAAAACATCAGCAATTTGTTTTAAAGAATTAACCTTTACAACCTTTATCACACCTTCAGAAACTTTATCTCTTACCAAGTGAACATCAATTTCAATATGCTTTGTTCTCTCATGTAACACTGGATTAAGAGACAGCAAAATAGCATATTGATTGTCACAATTTAAATTAACTGGAACTTTGTACTTAAGACCTAGATCTTTCATTAGCTTTAGTAACCATAAAACTTCACAAGTCACTGTAGCAAGAGCTCTATACTCAGATTCAGTAGAAGATCTTGAAACAGTTGACTGTTTTTTGCTTTTCCAAGAAACCAAACTGCTTCCCAAAAATAAACAATATCCAGTTATTGAACGTCGAGAATTTACACATTTTGCCCAATCAGAATCAGTCCATGTAGTTAAAACCAACTCATCACATTTAGATATTAAAACACCTTTTCCTGGACAAACTTTTAAATATCTCAAAACACGAATTGCAATTTTTAAATGTGACTTTCTTGGAGCATGCATGAACTGACTCAAAGTTTGAACAGTAAAAGAAATGTCAGGCCTAGTGTTTGTCAAATAGATTAGCTTTCCAACTAATTTTTGATATTCAGTTACATTGTCTAGCAAATCATCTTTCCCATCAGAACCATCACTAGAGATTGTAACATTTACATCTAGAGGAGTTCTAATAGGCTTAGATGCTAAAAGTCCAAATTCATATAACAGCTCCAAACAATATTTACGTTGAGACAAACACAAACCATTATTAGTTTTAACAATTTCAATTCCAAGGAAAAAACGCAAAAGACCTAAATCTTTAATCAAATATTGTGACTTCAAAAAACTTTTTACAGATTCTATTTCAAACTCATTATTTCCAGTTAGAACAATATCATCAACATAAACCAAAAGCACAATAAATACACCTCCATCTTGTTTGGTATACAACGAAAAATCATTTTTGCTTTGTACAAAACCAAATTTTATTAAAGAGGATGTAAGGTTTTCATTCCATTTTCTAGGTGCTTGTTTTAGACCATATAAAGATTTAACAAGTTTACACACCTGTTTATCATTTTTTGAAAAATACCCAGGTGGCAAACTCATATAAACTTCTTCCTCAAGTGTACCATATAGAAAAGCATTGTTAACATCCATTCGATAAAGATTCCAATTAAACTGAACTGCCATTGTAATAACACACCTAACAGTTGTAAACTTAGCAACTGGTGAAAAAGTTTCATCAAAATCAAGGCCTTCTCGCAGACTATAGCCTTTGGCAACTAGTCTAGCCTTAAAACGCTCAATCTCTCCTGTAGACTTGTACTTGATTTTAAAAACCCACCTACAACCAATGGGTTTGCGCCCCTTTGGCAAGTCAGTTACAACCCAAGTTCTGTTCCGGTTTAATGCTTCCATTTCGTCATTCATAGCCTGGACCCAGTTGGGATCCTTAACAGCTTCTTCAAAACTGTTAGGTTCAAATGACTTATTTAAAGAAGCAGCAAAACAAGCAGAAGCACAGTCAAGATGAGCATATCCAACAGTTTTTTCTATACCGAATTTATATTTTCCTTCTATGAGGAAATCATCATATTTCGAGGGAACTCTACTATTTCTACTAGACCTTCTAAACCCTAGAAGTGGAGCACCTAAAGCATCATCAAATCGAGAGGGTTCAGAATTTTCAAATGTTGATGTTCCCTCAGAAAAATTAGGAATTTCACCATATCGTTCATTCCTTTCCTCCGACTCGGTTGCGAGAGTTCTTTCGCCATCCTGAACCGAAGGTGAGATAACACTCTCAGTACTACCTTGAACACAAGCATCATTGGGACTCTAGGGACTAGAACAAATAGGCACAATTTGATATAAACAATCAAAAAAGTTTGTATGATTTATTCCAGACTTAGAAAAATCTGGATCTCCTTTTGAAGTTGTCAGTTTAAGAGGAAAAACTGCTTCATAAAAACGCACATCTCTGGAAAAGAAAACAGATTTGTCATCAAGACTTAACAATTTATAACCTTTTTTTACATTTGAAAAACCAATTAAGACACACTAATCAGATCTAGGGGCAAACTTATTTGAACTGTTTAACCTTGTTGCAAAACACAAACACCCAAAAACTCTTAAAAAATCAAAATTTAGTTCAACTTTATAGATCATTTCAAACGGTGATTTACCATTTAAAACAGATGTAGGTGTTCTATTGATTAAAAAAGTTGCAGTTAAGACAGTTTCCCCCCATAAATTCAAAGGTAACCCAGACTGGAAAAGTAAAGACCTTGCAACATTCATTAAATGCCTGTGTTTTCTTTCTACAACCCCATTTTGTTGAGGTGTATAAACACAGGTAGTTTGATGTAAAACACCCTCTTTTTCAAAAAAAAACTTTTAACCTTTAAATTTACAAATTCAGTTCCATTATCTGACCTAAAAACTTTCACAGGTTTGGAAAACTGCATCTTTACCATGTTAAAAAAAGTAACAACATTTTCAAATACTTCATCCTTTGTTCTCATAAGATAGACCCAAACAGCCCGAGTATAATCATCAACAACTGTTAAAAAATACTTGAACCTATCTCTAGTTGACACACGATAGGGACCCCACACATCAAGGTGAACAAGGTCTCCTAAGTTGGATGACTTATGACTACTTAAAGGAAATGGCTCACGAATTTATTTAGCCCTATGACAAACTTCACACAAGGACAATCTATCACTTCCTAAATTCAATTTTTCCTTTAGAACACCAAGGACTTGATCAGAGGGATGACCAAGTCGCTGATGCCAAGTCATCTTAGACACATAACAAATAGCCAAGGTAGAACTATTATTACAACTAACCTTCTTATTATCTAGAAAATACAAGCCTCCTGAGACTTTACCAGTCGTCACAATGGGATTGGTGTGTAAATCCTGAGTATTGCACAAATAACAATTATTTTCATCAAAATAAACTCCTAATCTACTATCACGAGCAAGTTTATGGACAGAAAGCAACTGGACCTTAAATTATGAAACAAACAAAACATCTTTCAAAACAAGTGAGGGTAAAATTTTTAAGTCTCCAATTTTAGAAATCATAGCTTTTGTCCCATTAGGATGATCCACACTCATTTCTAAGTCTGAAACATCAACATAATTTTCAAAATTCGTAAAACTTCCAGTCATATGTTGTGTTGCTCCAGAATCTACAACCCACTCACGATATCCCAAGCAATAACTAATAGAATTATAAGCACAAATCATATTTGAGACACTAGATATACCTGCCATATTAGCAGACACATCTTCAAGGGAAGACTTTTCGTTAATCAATCCTAAAATTTTGGAAACTTGCTCATTTGTGAATTGTAATTTCATTTTATTATTATCAACAGATGAAATAGACTTATCAGAAGTAACAACATTAATACTAGACTTGTTATGTGAACTATCATCATTTCTTAGTTTAAAATCTTTAGGAAAACCAATGAGTTTATAGAACCTTTCAATAGTGTGGCCCTTCATATTACAATGTTTACAAACAAGATTCAAGTTTTTAGCATTTTTCCTTTTAACATCAGGACCTTTAGAAACAAAAACAGAATTTTGACTTTTGTTAGAATTTCCAACGGAAGAGCTACTCTTAAGAGATTCTTCTCTGGAAATAGTAGCAAAAGCAGACTGCACACTGGGCAATTGTTCTTGCATTAAAATATTACTCCTAATTGAACTATAACTCTCGTTTAAACCCATTAAAAACTGAAACAACTTAAGTTGATTAGAAAAAGACTGTCGATCTTTAGAAACAGTACATGTACACTCACTTATCTTAGATAAAGAGTCAAACTCCTTCCACAATCCATTAAGACTGTTGAAGTAGTCAGAAACACTTTCAGATCCTTGAGTGTACATATTAATCTTTTGAAAAACATTATAAGTAACAGACCCGTTTATTTTTTCATAGGTTTGTTTTAATTCAGTCCACAAATCACAAGCATTTTCAGATAAGATGTACATAGACGATGTATTTTCAGTCATAGAAGCTAACAACCAAGAAACAACTACATTGTTTGCACGATCCCATTTATCAGCCTTTGCCGCATCCTCTTTGGGAAGAGAGCAACTACCATTAATAAAACCAAGTTTATTTCTAATACTAAGAGCCCTAACAGTAGCAGTAGCCCAGTTTTTATAATTGCTGGTCCCAACCAATTTAAATCCAATTATAGTTACACAAACAATATCATTAGCATGCAAACACAAAGGATCATCAAGATTAACAATAGGTCCAGAACTACTACTCTCAGGTTCACTAGTAGCAGGCATGTTGATTCAACAAAAAAAATAAACAAAACAAATAAAAGAAAGGAACCTTGCTATAGGCCAAGGTGTGTACAGTAATGAAAACTGAACAGAGTCCTTGCTACAACAAGGCTTCAAGAGTACTTACAGTGAGCGGAAGCAACTTGAATATACCAACCGGTTATTGATCTTTTAACCGATGAATATAAGATCGTAACCCAAACAAACAACACAACCGTTAAAAAAACGTTAGCAAATGAAAAAACAAGATATGGACCAGATCTAGAATAGACTGGATCTGAGACAAATAACGTGGACCAGATCTGGACAGGACAAGATCTGAGATCAGATTCGTTCAGAAATTTTATAACAGGACCAGATCTATGGAAATGACCAGATCTGAGGAATAGTTTGATTAACAATTTATTATAACAGACCAGATCTATGGAAGTGACCAGATCTGAGGAACAGTTCAAATCAACAGTTTATAACAACATAATCAAAACCAAACAACTATTTATTATAACAGGACCAGATCTATGGAAATGACCAGATCTAAAGAATAGTTCAGTTAACAGGTTATAACAACAGAATCAGAACTAAACACAATTATATTCAAACCAGATCTAAGGAGAGGGACCAGATCTGAAAATAAGCAGAACGTAACTATAGCATAAGGACCAGATCCGCAAATTTCCAGATCTGGAAATAGAACGAACAATAGAAAACAACAATGTATTCACCTCAACACGATCTGAGCGACAATCAAGCCAAAGACTCGAAAGAAATAGATCTTATTGTTTCATAGGTACATATAAATGACTATAAACCATCAATAATATGATCTCGGTTCAAAATCAAGCTTCATAGACCGATTCAGACCAGAGACACAACTAAATGACAACTACCAATAAGCAAACAACGATCTCCACTCGGATCCAGAGCTTCACAGATCACAAAAAAACGGAAACAACAAAAGAATGTCGCCTTTAGAGGCTTTTCTCACCAACAGTCAACAACAAACATGTTGTAGTCGGTCCAGAAGAGCAAAAAGAACAAGAAATAACAAAAGAAAGAGATTACCGCCAAACACAAGGGCTGGTGAACCTGCATCAGACGAAGCACGGTAAGAAGAATACAGATCTGAACTGATCTGTACAGTCTCAGTCGCTGAGAGCAAAGCTACCGTCGATTTTCAAGGGAATCCACCGAAGGCACCAACAAATCACGCTGAAACAGTCGTAGATCGGCAAGATGTTACAGATCCGAACAGATCTGAAGGCGCCAAAGGAGAAAACTCGTCAACAAACACCAAGAACCAAAACTCGTCAATCACCAGATGCAAAAAAACGAGGTCACACAGGAACAACCACGCTCTGATACCATGAAAAAAAAAACTTTCACAACAGCAAGAATCAAACAAATCAGTTCCCTTAGATTATGAACCAGATTGTCAAACAAATACAACAAAAACCTCACTACATAATCACTCCACACTCTAATGTATCTAACCTAACCTAATCTAACTAAAGTTTAACAAGGTTTTGGTACAAACCAGAAAATACATAAGAAAGAATGAAGGAGAGAATAAGGCATGCGTGAGAATGGTAAGTGACGAGAGAGAGAGAGAGGATAGATCTGATTTCTATATCTCACGTGAGCAACCAAAGGAAAATCAGCATTTTCTTATATTATATATCTAGGTTAAAGCATAACCCTTCAGCCCACATGTGTAAATCTGGAGCAGCCCACAAGTGATCAGCAGCCCACACCTTCCTTAGCCCATCTGCTTCACAGCCCAATACCTTTACACTTAGCCCAAACTTCTTTCCTACACAAAAACTAACCAAGTTATTTTTATAAAAATAAAACAACATTTTCTGTTTAGATTGAACAAAGACTATTAGAAATATTTACATATTTCAACATGAAGGTAATCTCCAATCCTTGGTCCCCAATAAGTCTGATTATCGTTGTTGCCTAACATCAGTAACACTTTGTTTTTGTTTTTATTCATTGAGTTCTTTTTTTGGGTAAGGTGTTGTATGGATAACTTTTGTTTGGTGTCGAATAATTTATGTTTTTGAATATTTCTTTCTATAGGGATGAGGCAAAACTTCATGCAACTACAATCCATCTACTTTCAGATGATGAAGACGCTTTTGGATAGTCATCAAATTCCAAATGCTTTTGTTGAATTTGATAAGGTTTATGTTTTTGCATTTTAATCTTTTCAGTATTTTGATGGTTTTAGAAATCTTGGATCTTTTGGATTTTTAATGTTATCATTATGATTTTATGGAAATTGTCATTAAGTCTTTTTGCAATTATTTTTTATTTATAATTGTTTGTTCCTCACTGGTTGGTTTTTTCAAATGCATTAAATGCTATAACTTTAAATCGGTATTTTTGTCTTCACATTTCCCCTTATTTTGCCCTTTTCATCTCAATCAACACCAAATAGGGTCTAACCTTATAGATCTAGTGGTTTTGTATTAACATAGATATTTGATTAATAGAGGCAAACTTTTTAATCTCCACTTTCTCAAGTACCATTGAAAGAAGGAAAAATATATTTTTCACATGCTCAAAGGTATCGGATCCATATTATTATTAGTATTGTTCGCAATAGTTACCGTTTGGGAGAATTTCGTCTAAATTCTTGTAAACTTTCATAATTACTTATATATCATTGTAAAACTTCAAATTACATGTATATCCTTATAAAACCTTCAAACTCACATATACACCCAAATAATTAATTTAATGATAATTAAAAATTTTAAAAATTAAAAAATATCTTTAAATTAAAATTTTATTATTAAAAAACTAATTAACATGCAACCGATTAAACAAAGTTTGAGTCCTAAATTCAAAATACGACATGGAGCTACCCTCACTTCACAATAGGCATCTATTTCATCAACTAAAATCCATAGTCCATTGATGGCTTCTTCCAAGATACCGATCGATAACGGATTGAACTCATATGTTTGAACCTGCTAATCGGAACAAAGTGAAAGTCTCAAATCCAAAATCTGATATGAAGTCAACCAAAATTATTAAAAAATAATCAACTAAAATAATGTCTTTTGGTTTTAAAAAGATTAATTACAATTAAATTAAGTATTCGGGTATATACATGTGAAGTTATAGGTTTTATAATGATATACAAGTAATTTGAAATAGTACAATAATATAGGCGTAATTACGAAAGTTTGTAATGATATAGACGAAATTCTCTCTTTATAATTTACCATTGGCATGTGTGTTCTTTTGTGTAGATTTATTTTTATTATAAACTCGAAACATGAATATTGAATACCTACGAAAAAGAGACTGTAATATCATTTCTCGTGTAATATGTGATTTGTTATTTGTTTTCTTAATGCATGTTTACCATCAACCGACAACAAAACTTTATTATATTGACCATGTTATACCAATGAAAATTACTTTTTGTTTTAAGCATTAGTCATTTTTCAGAAATGACATTCTTTTGTTGGTATTTCTAGTTAGTATTTTGAAAACAAATTTGGAAACAACTTTTTTCATCCCTTTGGATCCTCAAGCATTGTTAAATTAATATACCAATCCTACCTAGCATTCAAGTCAACAAGTCCCTCTAACCTGCAAATCATTAAAAGAAATGTCTCAACATTCAATGTCACATTCCAAACTAATATCAAAAGTCAAAACTTACGTTAAGACAAACATAAATAGGGCTAAGGGGTTGTTTGGCATGATCTGATTTTTTAAGATTTGGTATTTTAAGAAGGTCTGAATTTTTAAAATCTAAACTTTTAACATGATATTTGGTTGGACCTCTGAATTGCTATAGCAAATGATACAAATGATCATTTACCCTTCTGTATTATTTAATACTAAATTAAATGTGAATGGGGTGGGGGATGAGCGGGTGTGGGTGTGGCATGGGACAGGGTGGGGGTAGGTGTGGGGTGGTGATGGTGGGTTGGGTAGGGTGGTTTTGGTATGGTATGGGGCAGGGTTGGGTAATGTGGGTGGGGTTGGGTGGTATGGTATGGTGCAGGGGGTGGGTGGTGTGGGTGGGGTAGGGTTGGATGGGGGTAGGATGTGTGTGTGGGTAGGGTAGGGTGATAATGGGAAGGGGTACGGCTAGGTGGGTAGGGTGGGCTGGTTGGGGTGGGTGGGATGGTGTATGGATGGAGGGTAGGGTGGATGGGTAGGTAGGGGTAGGTAGGTAGGGTAAGGGTGAGTGGGTGGGGTGAGGTGTATAAGGGTGGATAGAAGTGGGTAGGATGGTGTGGGGGTGGGTGGGTATAGGTGGGGATGGGTAGGGTAGGATGAGGGTGGGATGGGGTGTAGGTAGGGTGGATGGTGTAGGGGTAAAGTGGGTATGGCTGGGGTACGGGTGGAATGAGGTCGGTAAGGTGTGGTGGGTGTGGTGGGGTGCGATGGATGTGGGTGGCTCTTAATTTTTTCCAGACATGGTTAGACCTCTTAATTTCTAAGAGGCTTTTGATGAATTGAGAGATTTTTATTCAGATGTTACTAAGCATACTAAATCTGAAAAATTGAGAGACCACCTCTTAAATTTTTAGTTAAGAGGCTACCAAACAAGGACTAAGACAACCTATTATATATTTTTCATTATGTATATATGTTAATGCTTATTGTATACGATCTAAATTGGTAGATAGGACTAAGACAACCTAATATAACAAAATCATCATAATATAACGGATAAATAACCAGTAGGACATAAAAATAATTTTACTTAGCTTGTGCATACGGATATTGATTGTGCATATAGATATTGAATACCATCGTTATTTACATGAATACATTTATCTTCCCTCTTATAACCTAGATTATAAAGTGGATTATTATTATAATCTTGTCACTCGTAGGCTTCCAATCTATTTAATCACCAAGGGTATTAATGTTTCTAACGCCCATAAATTAGTCAGATAATAATGGTTAACTCTATTAGATTGTATAAAATATGAATTTGGCTATCCAATAAGTTCATGAATCACAACAAATTTAACCTTTTGTGGACCCGTAAGGCATTGTCAATCACTTAATCTACATTGTATATCAACCCCTAACCATTTTTATGCATAATTTATGCCTTGTATGAATCAACTTAGCTATCAAGTGATATGTATGATTACTAAGTGTATTCAACATTATTCTTAGTGTTATAAACTTCATTTTGGTATCTTGATTTATAGGACACTTCTGATATGTTTATAACTTAAGTTTTAGACTATAAGTACTAAGTTATTAAAGCTTGCCTTAACTTGATCTCTTTCACATTGTCTATGTATTCTCACATATAAAATGCTTCTGAGAGTTTATTTTCATTTATAAACAGTTTTAGGACCCTACAACTCATATTCACATGTGGAGTGCACCATTTGTTGCCTTTCATCATATGATCATCTTTTTTTACCATGTGATTTTTGGGAATCTGCTTCAGACTCCTACTAAGTTGGCTTTGGTGCTACTATATCATATGGCAATTGGTTTTTTCGGTGTTTTACCATTTCAATGAATGAATATGCCAAAGTTGAAACCATTACCACTTTTGATAAAGAGACTACTTTCATTCCAAGTCCTTTACCTGTAATACAATTTAATTCACTCAATGTAATGTTTCAACCAATGACTGTGTGTAACAGAATACAACATCCATGAGCTTGGTTCATCTTCTATAGATATCTCTTTTGGTCGAACATAATCTATTCTAACTATTGACCAAACTTCAAATGCATCAATTGCTAGAACTTTGAAATGTAAGTTAAAAGATCTACCATATTATATTAGTGAAAATTACTTTTTGTGACATTTTTATAGTTGGTTAGATTTTTTTAAAGTACAAACTATAATATGAAGAGATAAAACTAGACTCGATGAAAATACATTGCTACTATTTTCAAATGCATCAAATTTTAGAACTTTGAAATGTAATTTAAAAAATCTATCATATTATATGAGTGAAAATTACTTTTTGTGGCATTTTATGGCTGGATAGATTTTTTAAAGTACAATTTATAATATGAAGAGATAAAACTAGGATGATATAATAAACAACATGATGAAAATATATTTCTGTTTTTGTATTTAATTTATTTTAGGGTTAAACATAGAAATAATGTTGTACTTTGTTTAACATATCATTCTACTTCCATTTCTTCATTTTATAACATTGTAATTTAAAAATACACCATGTTATATCATTGAAATTTACTTTTTGTTTTGGTGACAATAGGCAAGATGAGGATGTCAGTTAGGATGTATTATTTTAAAGATCCAAACTTCTTATGTTATACAAGCTGCTTGACTCAAATTTGTTTTGATCAATGTGTTGTTTCTTTTTTGTGTTCTTGTAGGATGAATATGATAATTGAAGTGTGTTCTATGTATTTATCATCAATTAACTCTGCTTTGTATTTTTCTTAATACTATTAGCATAATTTAGATCCTTTTTAGTAATGGATATGCCGACTTGATTATTACTATTATGGAATAGTATTGAATAGATTTTAGCTATTGTGCATAGAGAGATTAAATTAGTTTTGTTGCTATGGTTTTTTGGCTTTTGTGTTCCAATATAGCCTTTAGTAGTTTTTAAAATAAACGCATGATGTTTTTCAGAAATGTTCATTGCCTTATTTGTGGTGTTTAATGTTATCCATTTCGAATGAAACTTATAGGTACTTATGCTTTTTCATAAATGGGTTAATTAAACGTGTATATTGCATATTTGACTGCTTAACCCAACTAATAATTTGGTATTGCGCTAGTTAAAGTGGTGAAGAAAACATTGTTGTCCTTATTCTTTATAAATTTTCCTACTCTCTTCTTTTCCAACTTCCTTTCGATGTGAAGTCCAAGACTAATTCCTTTATCTCACATTGCCTCATGAAGTAAACCAACTCAATATCTATTCACTACAAATTCAAGAGATCTTTCTTGGCATACTAAAGAATAGTTTTACGAATTTATTTCCAGTGTTTACCTAAAACATTGTTTAAAATTTTAAAAACAAATGTCTGCTATTGGTACTGATTCTCATAGATTTTATAAACAGTTATGAAGTCTAAAGAACGGTCATGTCTGATTGGGGAACTGGTTCCAACATTCTAATAACATCGGTTCTAGTTTAGGGACCGGATTCGTGATATTTGATTGGAAATCAGGTAAGGGTTTTTAAGAAAACATATCTAATCAACTTTTTTAGCATGACATATAGGGATGAACAAAAATACCAATGGTACCGATCTGGTACCCACTGACGGTTTTTGTTAGGGGTCCTGGGAGGGCCCAGACAACTAAATTCCGTACACGTAGTGCAATTATTTTAATAGGGTGCAACTCCACGGAAAAAAAAAGTGTCACTACTTAAAAATAAAGTGTCATTGTAGGCTACAATTTAAAAGGTCAAATGTACAAATGAAATCCAAACTTATGTGTTTATGCACCTTATGAGATAATTGAAATTGTAGGATTAGGCTCTAATCGATTATTATTTTTGGTCGGAAAAAAAAATTATGGTGCCATGGCTATTGGTAAATCCTGCGTCCTCCCCTGTTGGTATCGGTACTTTAAATTTCGGTTCGATATTCGATTCTTACTATTGAGTTTAGTTTCGATACTTTCGGTACTTTCGGTTCAGGTGCCGGTTCGGTCTTCCGATACATTTCTCACTTCTAAGTTTAATCAAAACCACTTTCCCGAATGAACCGGTATCGTACCATATACTTCGGTTTGGTATTCGGTACTTCTGTTTATGTCATTTCGATTTCGCTACTTTTGATACCGGTATCGGTTCAATATAATTCTGATATCGTGTTCACCCCTAACTACATATACTTGAAATCTAAGTAAACAAAATGGAAACAAGTATCAAACAAAACAATCATTATATGTTTTGGACTTTGAAAATGTGGTAGCATTGCGAAACAACCATAGGTTGAAAATCGTGACTTGGATTAACCATCGAAACCTTTCTTTCTAATGGGTCCGAGACTACCTATCACTCTCACACAAATATAAAATGTCTTAATTAGTTAATTTTATCATATTAATTTGTTAATCCGACAACCAACATAACTTCATGTAATGTCAATAACTCAGTATAACGTGTAGTGTCAATATAAGAAAAAAATACGCATTTAATATTTTACGCTTTTAGTATTACATTATTTAAAAAGATTCAAATACATCTTATATGTTATGTTATTGATACAATAACCTAAATAATCGTGAATTTAAAGCAATTCGTTAACGAAAGGATAAAAAAAAGTTGGAATCGAGTCAACATCAAGAGAGAGGTCATCTGAATCTAGTCAAAGCTTGGCAGTTGGCAGAATCCCCGATTTTAAATATGAACCAGATTTGATCTTCTTTACTCAATTTTTAATCATCCCAATCAAAAATACATGACACCCATTTTCCAACTGTTCACTATATTTGATGTGTTTTCCACTTGAAAACTATATAAACAATTATTATTTATGCCTTAAGATATTAAAGATTGAATTTTCTCAAGACTATTATTGCATTTGTTGTTAGATGCACGTAAAATACTAGAATATATATCGCTTATCTGCGTTTAACGATTAAAATAAACAATATGGGTCCAATGGACACAAATATACATATTATTTCAAATAATTATGTATTAAAATATCATTCATATATATATATATATATATATATATATATATATATATATATATATATATATATATATATATATATATATATATATATATATATATATATATATATATATATATATATATATATATATATATATATAAAGTGGTTTCAACATAGAACCATTTTTATGCATAGAATCATAGAACCATCACCTTGACCGTTAGATCAAATTAGGGTGATAATAGTATGATGGTAAATTGCACTTATATGTTCATTGATGAACATACGTATATGTTCATTGATGAACATTATCTTCTAAATCCCAGAATTTGTTCAGAAATGAACATTCATAACATTGATTAAATATATGAATATACACACATGTTCAGAAATGAATATTGAGGAACATTAACAACATATAGAAACATACAACATGTTCAAAAATGAACATTGATGAAATATACAAACATACACACATGTTCATAAATGAATATTAACAAATATACAAACATGTTCATAAATGAACATTGACAAACATTAATGAAATATGAACACACACATCAACCGTTTTCTTTCTCTCCGACCTATTGCCGCGATCTCTTTCTCTCTATCTCTCTCTCTCTCTCTCTCTCTCGTCCTAGTCTGATGCGTTTTCATTTTTTCAGTCTATCTGTAACGAGCTCTCTTCGTATGTTTCATCTTTTATTTTTTTCTCTTCCTTCTCGCTTGCTGCATTTTCCGACAAACATAGAATTAGAAACAGAGCCAAATGTATGTTCATTCATGAACATGTGTTCATAAATGAACAATTATTCAACAATTACGAGAAGTATTACAGCAACAATTAACATTATATTCATGAATATTCATTAATGAACAAGGGGATGTTCATTACTGAACATTCGTTGGAGAAACAATGCCAAACATATAATTAGAAACAGAGCCAAATGTATGTTCATTCATGAACGTGTGTTCATAGATGAACATATATTCAACAATTACCAGAAGTATTACAGCAACAACTAACGTTATATTCATGAATGTTCATTACTGAACATGGGATGTTCATTACTGAACATTCATTGGAGAAAAAAAAATAGTCCATTAATTAAGACACAGAATATCTATTATTCTGATTCTTGAAGTCAGAAAACAGAATAATTGCTTGATATCGCACTTCAAAACACCTCCTAGACCATGTAACATTGTTTATTAGTGAAGTCAGAAATCAGAATATCTATCATTCTTCAATGTTCATTAGTGAACATTCTGTTTATTAATAGACATTCTTCCTATATTGTTCAGTAACGAACATTCTTCATTATTCATTAGTGAGAATTCAGGCAATGCCATCTCATATCTCAATTTTGCACCAAAATCAAACAAAACAAACATATTCTGATGATCAATAATGCTAGAATAAACTACTTTCAAACATCAATTAGTTTATGCATAATGAAATCAGTTTATGCATAATGAAATTAGTTTGAAGAGGAAACGTAAATCAAATCAGTCTATGCCAAACATAGATTTCTGGAATTAATTCGAATTCTAAATCGAAATCGAAATCGAAATCGAAATCGATTTATGGAATCAATTCAAAATTGAACACTAAAACAAATTTAACTGAACAAATAAAGCATATTTAAGTCAACAATAGTTTGTCTTCATAAATGTTCAGTAATGAACATTCAAGATAAATTGCTCAAAATCATTCAAACCTGTTAAGATAAACTGAAATCAGGACATGAGACTTGTTCTGACAATGAATCCGACCAAGAATCAACGTCTCCGGCAACCTACTAGACAGCCGGCGCCACCAGACAAGCTATGAACTTCCAAAACTACCGACAGCGGACTCCATTTTTTAGAAGTTGATCTTAGATCGATCAAAAGCTCGAACAAGGAGGTGGAAGGCTACCGATTTCAGTTTTCTGCATTGGAGATACGTGATGAGAGAGATGTGATGAGAGATTGAAGGAAACCATGTTTTCCTGGAGAGAATCAATTATGAAGATGAAATCCTAGATCTGAATTTTAGGAATAGAAATATTCTTTATACCTAAATTACCCCTAATCATTTTTTAATTGATTTATTTTAATAATAAATTAGTCTATTATTTATGGTCATTGATTGCTTGATCTAAGGGTTAATAGATTGGTTCTATGGTTCTATGTATAAAATGGGGTTCTATGTTGATCCCCTCCCTATATATATATATATATATATATATATATATATATATATATATATATATATATATATATATATATATATATATATATATATATATATATATATATATTCATATATATATATATATATATATATATATATATATATATATATATATATATATATATATATATATATATATATATATATATATATATATGCGGCGGGCTCTAAGATTAGTTCTTCTTTGTGAGCATCACATAATTGTATTACAGTAGTTTCTTTCTTTAGACCTTGTTGTTGTTTTAGTTTAAAACTGAAATTATGTTGCTTTTAAAATTGAAAGTATGTTGTAGCGGGTGACGAATGCGGCGGAGGGGGGTGAGGGCGTTGAAGAGATTCTTTCATGATACCTTTTATGACTTTAATTATTATAATATAGTATTTTGTTACTAAGATTATAGCGTACATAGTAAAAATCGAGTGTGGTTGATTATTTTAAAATATGAAAATGTATACAAAGGCTTACAGTAGCAACATAACAATTCGTTTAAACAAAACTTAAGTCATAAAAGGGATCAGATCGAACTTAATCAGTTGTAAGTGCATGTTATTCTAGGGTAGTTCGGTGGACATTTAATGCATCTTTACTCGGTTGAGCGATTTGGAGTGCATTTTAAAGATTTTTATACAAATATGCTTTGTTTTTTTAGAGATATTATATATACAATTAAATATAAATTGATATTATTACAAATTTTAACTCTAATAATTATTACATCCTCAAGGATAAAAACTTTATTCGTTTAATCAATACAAATATTTATTGTTGTATTAACCACATATTATCCTTATAACATCTAGTACTCGTTTCACTTCGACTAATAAAAGTTTGAACACTTATAGTTTATGAAAATGTTAAAATTGTAATGAATAAATTTATAACAACGAAATACTTTACATATATTAAATCTTCAAACATTAATAATATAATAATAATAAGGCGGAAAATCTTAAATAATATGATGATAACATTTAAATTTAATTTTGTTTATGCTTATGTAAATTATTTACATATTTATTTGAAGTATTCTAGATTATTATTTATTAGTATGATTAAAGAAATATAATAATGAGTAAATTAAAAAAAACTAAAAACAATATTGATATGATATGGATTATGATGCGTTCCATTTAATCGCAACAAAGATATAAAATAATGTGATCCATTTTCATAATTTGCTTCTAGATAGGATTATTAGGATTTATTTTGAATTTAGATGATAAACTTGATTTATTGGAATTATTAGGATTTATTTTGAATTTAGATTGAATTAAACTTAGAGTGTCATGTGGAATAATAGGCTTTAAAAGGATGCCACATAGCACTAAAATTCTTTGTTTATATATATATATATATATATATATATATATATATATATATATATATATATATATATATATATATATATATATATATATATATATATATATATATATATATATATATATATATATATGTATATATATATATATATATATATATATATATATATATATATATATATATATATATATATATATATATATAGATATATATTTATATATATATATATATATAAATAATTTATTAATATATTATGAGGATAATGTATTAATTAGAAATAGTATTACTTAATTAATAATTAATCAGAAATTAATCGGAATTAATTTTTGGATTAATTGGATTGATTAAAGGTGCAGGGGCTGAATTGTAATTATTCAATAGTTGAGTAATGAACAATTATGGAAGGTTATATAGTTGGCGAAAATATGGATATATATATATATCCATGATTTTCGAAATATATATAAGAGATAAATAAGGATTTGAATTAAAGATAAAATGTTTATCTCGTTTGAATTTAAATAAGGTTTATCTCTAATGCTTATATGCATATCACTTGGAGGCTATAAATATGGGGTTCTGGATCCCATATTCTACACCACTTTTCATAGCTCTCCTCCCTCTCTCTGGTTTTTCTTGTTGCTTGCTTGGGTGTGATTCAATTAGAGGCATGACATTTGTGGTGCTAGTTTCCAAAAGATTGGACTAAAGGTTAGTAATTTCTTTGTAGTTCTTCAAGTAATTTTCGATTGGCCTTTAGGTATTTATAATATGTTCAAATAGTGAAAACATAGATCCAATTAGGTTGCATGAGAACTTAGGGTTTAAGTTCAGTTGATTTGCATAAAACCTATCAGGAAACTATCGGTCCAGTGCTACTGCCGTCATCTGTCTTTATCCAGTAAGGCTTCCATCTGAAATCGGCATCGTCGTCCATCCAGCAACGTCAGGAATCGTCATCGCCATCCATCTGCCTATGTTGGAGTCGTCCAAATCCGCCGACTTTATCCACCAACAAATCCACCCCTTGTCGGTCGACATCTTCCAGGCCCACCACAAAGTAGCTTTCCTTCAAGGATCTTGTGTATATTTTTCAGTTTTTCTGCAATTGCTCCATTGTGGTATCAATTTTTGTTATTATTTCCTGTTTGAAATCAAATTTTCTCTTAATATTTCTTCGTTTAGTTAACTAATCCTTGATGTGGTAGAGCTGTAATGGAATAATATTTCCTAATTTAGATAGTTACTTTGATGGTTGCACTAAGAAGTCAACACTACCCCTTACTTGATAAATCATAATCTCATTATCTCAAATTGTTAAATATTGATGTTAAACCATTATTGTAACTAGAATTTCCATTAAACTAATTTAGCGAATTGTTTGTCAACATGATCAAATGTGTTAGAAAGCAAACGAAGTAATGGATTTGTTTATACTAATGTGAAGGTTATTAAGAAATGTATAAACTTTTGAGAATCATGCTTATGTATCTTTTGTATATCAAAAATGTGTGTTATGCACTATGTGTATCTTAATCAGACATATTTTCTCATTTGTATTTTTTGTTCTACAAACCATAAGTATTTATCTTTTTCAGGTGTTTAATAAGATATCAAGTTTGATGTTGATCTTAGGGGTCAAGACTTAAAATAGTTGTCTTTTAATATAATCAACCAATCTTATTTGTGTTTTTGTTTTTGTTTATTAAATGTAAGTGTATTTTTATTGTAATTTTTGAGAAAAAAAAAATTAAACATAAATGTATCATATTTTGATAGGTTTTCAATGGTGATAGTCAGATAAGTAAAGAAGTAATAAAAAGAATGAATTTAATTAGTCAACTTCCCTAAATAAATGGATACAATTAATATGTAATTAATTAATTATTATATTAATTTACTATTATACCCTTGGTTGCTTCTGAATTGTGATTGAGTCTTACGTCCACATAATAATTAGAGTTCTTAATATATCCTAAATCTCTCTCTCTCTATATATATATATATATATATATATATATATATATATATATATATATATATATATATATATATATATATATATATATATATATATATATATATATATATATATATATATATATATATATATATATATATATATATATATATATATATATATATATATATATATATATATATATATATATATATATATAGTTAGGTTCATATGAGACCATTATATTTCGTGAGACCGGAAGACGCATTTCTAGCCACTCATTTTGGGTGTAAAACAAAAAATAATTAAAAAACGCAAAATAAATGAAAAAATTGAAAAATATATATATTTATTATTTTCGTCATTTATTTTATTCAAAAAAATAAATAATAATAAAATAATAATAAAATAATAAAAAAATTTAGCGTTTGTTCATATTCTAGTAAAATAATACACTATTCTGTATAATATTCTATTAGAATATTTAACGTTCCAGTGAAATTTTTTTTGCTTTTTCCAGTTTTTTTTCGAATTTTTTAATTATTTTTTATTATTTTTTCATTTTTTAGATAGAATAAATAACGAAAATTAGTAGAATATTTTTTTTGAAAATTCTCATTATTGTTAGCATATTTTAATTTTTTTTTATTTTTTGATCTCCAAAATGAGTGGCTAGGATTGATTCTCTCCGTCTCACAAAATTTGCATGGTCTCATTTGAACTTATATATATATATATATATATATATATATATATATATATATATATATATATATATATATATATATATATATATATATATATATATATATATATATATATATATATATATATATATATATATATATATATATATATATATATATATATAGGAATAGGTTCAAATGAGAACCACTAAAAGGTTAAGAACCGTGAGAACCGATATTCACATATTAATAATCATGTTTTTTTTTTTGTTTTTTCACACTTGTTTATTATGTGAAAATACATCAAACTTAATAAATTTCCTTATTTTTTAATACGTTTTACAATATTCACAATATAATAAAATTTCTATTATTAAACTGTGAATACTATAACGTAAATTTTTTATTAAACTGTGAATTAGTAGTTCTCACGGTTCTCAACCTTTTATTGGTTTTCATTTGAACCCTTCCCTATATATATATATATATATATATATATATATATATATATATATATATATATATATATATATATATATATATATATATACATATATATATATATATATATATATATATATATATATATATATATATATATATATATATATGAATGAGTTCAAATGAGAACCACTAAAATGTTAAGAACCGTGAGATTCGATATTCACACATTAAGAATCATGTTTTTTTCGTTATTTTGTTTTTTCACACTTGTTTATTGTGTGAAAATACATCAAACTTAATAAATTTGTTTATTTTTTAATACGTTTTACTAGATTCACAATATAATAAAATTTATAGTTATTAAACTGTGAATACTGTAACGTAAATTTGTTTTTCTTTAAAACACATCATTATTGATATCTAATAGCAAATGAAGGACAATTATATATTTTTATGTGTTTGATAATTTTATTTTGATAAAAAACAAGTGTTAAAAATAAAAAATATAATATTATTAAACTGTGAATTAGTGGTTCTCACAGTTCTCAACCTTTTGGTGGTTCTGATTTGAACCCTTCATATATATATATATATATATATATATATATATATATATATATATATATATATATATATATATATATATATATATATATATATATATATATATATATATATATATATATATGATATTGTAGTCTTATATATATTATAATCGACGATTAATTATTTTTCAAGCTATTTTTAAAGGAATAAACTAATCCACTTGAAAGGGAGGAAATCTATTGATTGGAAAATATAAAGGTGGAAAGAACGTAACGTGTCAGAAAACAAATGGAGGAAGGTGGGGTGCGTCTTGGACCAGGCATAAACTTTCGGTCAAACAAAAGACCAGATATGGCCGAACCCAGTACAGTCAAACCAACACACTGTCATGGTCAAGCTGTTTCCCCCTTTTTTTATATTTCATTTTATTATTTTGCCCCAAAAGAACACAAACCCTCGACCCCACATCCCCTTACCCACACGACACACCACTTCCAACTTTTATCACAATATAATATTCCAAAACTCACTTTAACTTATAGATCTACCCCTCAATTTCTTCATGTTGTCAAGACTCGCCATATGTACTATCACTTCACACTTTGATGACATTAGTATGAGAACTTACATTCTTACACTACATTTGTCCAAGTAATTGAGATTTCCTGAAGATTACTTATTTTTTTTAGTTTGAAGTTCATTTTAAGAAGTTTATAATGAGTCACCATAATGCATCTATCTATATAGATATATATTTGAAATTTATGGAGAGGAAGTGGCGTTTGGATTTTTGTTTTTTATATTTTTGCTTCAGCAAGAATCATTGTTTGGACCAAGAAAATGGAATAGGATCTTTCTTGAATGTAATTTAATATTTAGTTTGAAATTTATTTTAAATTAAATTCATGTATAGTGTAGGCCTGTAGGGAATGATGTTTGAATCTAACAAACGGATAATAGGATAAAATTCTTTACATTGTGTAAGCATTAGATTATTCAATGCACACAAGAGACAAAGCTTACCATGGTACTATTTATCTTTTTTTAATTACTAAAGAGATGGGAATAACAAGTTGAGCATGCAACAACAATATTCACATGGATTCTTCAACTGATTCAAAGTAAATAAAAACTAGGTAGTACAACGAAAATTCATATGAAATTAAGTTAATCATACATTACATATTTAAGGCTTGATGATGAAAGTGTTTCTGAAGGGCAAATGAGCATGAGATTGGCATGAGAGGCAACTATCATTGTCGGCGATATGATAAACATGTGAAATGGTTTTGGTTATCGAATTAATGAAATGATAAGATAATCTTCTAGTAATTTACAACATTTCAGCTGTTTGTATGTCATGTAGTTTTTGTCTTAATAACATAATTAAATATAAATTAAGTGCTTATATCTACTCGTTAAGAACTAGTATTTTTTTTTATAGTCATGCAAGTCTACCTACTAACACCATAAAATCACTTAAAACAGTACTTGTATAATTTATAGATACAAACAACTCTATAAAGTCTTAAAGTATAAATTCAATAAAATACCGTAATTTGTTTTTTTCAATTAATCCATCACAATATTTTTTTTCTTATTTTAACCACTAAGAGTTTATTTCTTTTCCTTAAAAAAAATCAATTATGTAAACTTTAAATTCTATAAAAACCACTATAATTTAGAAAAAAAACACTTTTCTTATGATTTAATCTTTACAAATTTTGATTTCTTTGAATAAAATCTCACTTTAACTACAAAAATATCCTTATGTTTTTTTTTTTGTTTACAATTCACTAACTCACAGTGTTTTTTTTAACTCCTAAGTGGTTGAAAATAGAAATGTTCTTTCAATGGTAAAGAAAAAAAAATACACTTAACTATCTAGAAATCACGGTTCAACAAACAATTAATGATCATACAATACCTTATCTGTTATGGACTCGAATCTCTAATCCCCTTACATTCTAAAAGAAGACAATAGATTAGTGTTTTTTGGGTTAGGTGACTGAATTTCATATCATGAAAGTCGACCTATTTAAGATTGCAAATATTGAAAGCTAAGGGGTTATATTGAAAGTTTTTGTGAAAGTATATTTAGCCCTCGACATTGAGATGTGTTATCTGGAAGGGTGTTTCGAGATATGCTTATCTTTTTTACGGCCTTGGTTCGTGCGGGCTGGCTGAACCCAGTCCTCGTGCGGCGTTACTGTTGACGACTTGACTACCGTATTGAACCGGCTTCCCACGTGCGGCACCTTCAATTACTACCTTACCCTTTATTGCTATTTCAAGTAAACAAGTTGATATATTAATTCATATGAAGATTCTTTTCTAATTTCTAAATGATGTATTAACCTAACCTACTTTTTCTTTCACAAAATTGATTTAAGCCCTTAGCAAGTATTTTCTTATACATAAGTTAAATGGTTTGTAGGTATCCAAAAACCATATCATTTTTAAAATTTTTTAGAAAACTTATCAAGTTAAGAGCATTTATAATTATCTATCATCATCTATAATCTTTTGTTATATCATATTATATTTTCAATAATTTTAAAATACAAAAACATGATAATTTAAACATACTTCAAAATTTGACAACTTTTAAACATTTTTAAATGAGAAATCTCCAATAAAATTTCATTATTTTGGGTTAGTTTACGAAAAAGTCCTAAAATTAATTTTATTTACAGAAATAGACAACATACCGGCTAATGTATTAAGTTTAGACATTTCATCTGGTTTATCAGGTTTCTAGATTGGAAATTTTCAGTAAAGTCCCACTATTTTTTGTCAGTTTATGAAAAAATCCAAATATTGAATTTTTTTTTACACAAAATAATATGATTTTTTCATAAACAGACCCAAAATAATTGGACTTTATTGGAGATTTCCAATTTAGGAAACTTGGTAAACCGGAAGAAATGGTTGAACTGAATATGGTAGCCGGTATGTTGTCATTTTCTGTAAATAAAATTAATTTTGAGATTTTTTTCATAAATTTGCTCAAAATAATGAGACTTTATTGGAGATTTCCCCTTTTAAATTTATCTTTACCAAATGTTTATAAACATTCATATAACATATTATTTTCTGAACACATGTAATATTTATGAAAAAAAACTTAACAATAACATTAAAAAACTAATATTTTATGATACAGAGGATTAAAATTAGAATTCGAAATCTAGAGTCTATTTTTTGATTATCTATAGTACCACAATATTGACGATACGTAAGTTGTTCACCTGTCATGTCTATGTTTTTTCATACCAAACTTTTATTCATTTCTCTTATTGAATGCTTGACTGATTCATATCTTTCTTTTGTTTGTTACTTCGTTTATCTCAAACATATGTAATAAGTTAATCAAATTTCTTTATACCACTGTTGTTTTTCTTTTTCATTTCCTTAATACTTGTTCCTTTCTCATTGGACAGACTTCGATTTCATCATCTTCAATGTTGATGCTTATTTGTATATATGATGATGTTATGTAACTAGACGAACTAATTTGTCTTCTCTTCGTGTAAACATTGTTTATGCTCCCCCTTCGAATTTGGGATTATTCTTAATGATCTTTAACGTTTAGTCTTTTCATGTACACAATGTCAAATCTTCCAATTACGTCTGAACGAATTTTTTTAGACATATTCTTACATATTCATCGTTTTGATCAGTTGGTGTTCTGCATGCTAGTTGTCGAATACGAGTAATACACTTTCTCTAAAGGTGAAAGACATTGATGACATCTTCCTTCCTATTGAAATAATTAGAATTCTTGGATAATGATTCCATAATCTTAAATAACGATTCTTTATGAATCTGAAACCTTCGTCTAAAGATGTTTGATTGAAAATGAGTTGATATGAAAAGCAATTTGCAAGAGTATGATTGTATCCCTTTTCACGATCTTGGCATATATAGTTTTTTTCCTTGATCGTCGACTGGAACCTTTTGCTCCATCCTTGACTTCTTTCTTCATAAGCATCAACAATAATTTTTCATGGGTATCAATAACGAATTCACTAATGATGAACTTATTTACTTGTACAAAAAGTTTTTTGATGGTGTCATCAAACATAACCTTGTTGGATGCAAAAAATGTGGGATATTAATCATATTATATGTAGACAATATTTTTTTCTAACATATATTGACACCAATAATGTATTCTTATAGACATAAAATGTCACAAATAAAAAAACAAAATATTTACCTATATGGGGTCGTTTTTGAATTAAAAAATGACAAAAGTATTACATCGTTGCCTATAAAAAATCATATGACTATTGTGAATTTAATATTTAATATTGAATATTAAAATAAAAAATTAACCAGTCAAAAATAAAAACGGTATTTACAAAAATTACCACATATATTTATAGAATATAGGTATTTTACAAAGTTCTTTAATTTTACCGAAATAACCATCTTGTTGGGATTGGTTGTTACGGACTCAGGATCTGACCCCCAATATAAATAGGATCCAACATATGGTACCTACCACACCCCAAACAACATTTCAGATTCTCTAAAAAAAGTTCATTGAGTCAAAGCTCAGATTCCCACTCGACTGAACATACAGTTAACCATGTTAGTTTTATGTTTTCTTGTTCCACCATTTGTAGTTAAATTGTCCAAATGAGGTACCTGAAATTGGATGACCTAGTTCGAAATCTGAAGAACAAGTCCGAAATAAAATCAAAATGTTTAGATAAAATAGGTTGTCTATGGATCAATGTTTATGTTTTTTTATTGTTTAGTAATAACTACAACAATTTGTTGTTGGAACAAAAACCTAGTGTTTTTTTCTTGAACAAAAACCCTTAGTCTGGAATCTAAAAGACAATTTTGGAATGACAACTTAATTTTATATATTTATGTATAATCAGTTTTACTAGGTGTGGTTTGTTATGTAGTTAAGTATTATTTTTATATAAGTATGAGTACCTTTTATACAACAAAATTTCTCAAATCTATCTGAAATTCGAAGCAATATTATGAATAAGTCTAAAGGTACACCTGAGAAGTTTCCATAAATGTTTCTTATAAAAATTTGTTATGTAGATAAGGTAAGAATAGCTTCCAATGTGGGATTAGCCCACTTGGTAGAGGCTTTGTCCTCTTAGGCAGGAGGTCCAGGGTTCTATTCCTGACATAGGCGTTTACTAACCAGGTGCTACTAACAACTAACAACTAACTAGCCGTTCTAAAAAAAAAGGTAATAGTAGCTCACTTATTTGAATTTTTAGAATTACATTTGTTTTCGGTAAGTAATATGTATTAATATATTATATTCATTTTAACGACTTACACCATATCATACTACCTAGGCTTTTATTTGCGGAAAGAAACATCCTTGTGGAAAAAAAAAAACTATCTACATCCACAAAAGCCAAAACCAAAAGTAAAAATGTTGAATAGGGTGTTAAATCTTAAACTGAAAGCATATAGAACTTTTAAATATGAGATTGTGTTAAGCCTTGATAAGGATACTATTTTAGAATAATTTAGTGTATCGTTTAATGTCTATAACTTCATGAACTACTGATTACATGTCTTGTACTCGAAACTTTTACTCAACTTTTTATGTAATGAAAATGTTTTTTTAACTATAGAAATCTCTAATAAAATCCTATTATTTGGGTTAGTTTATGAAAAACTCCTAAAATTATTTATTTTACAAAAAGAACAAGATACCGGCTAACATATTCAATTTAACCATTTCTTTCGATTTAGCAGGTTTCCTAGATTGGAAATATCTAGTAAAGTCTCAATATTTTGGGTCAGTTTATGAAAAAGTCTAATTATTTTGTGTAAAAAACAAACTTTAAGACTTTTTCATAAACCAACTCATAATAATGAGACTTTACTGGAGATTTCCCTGCTACGAAACAAGGTATACATGAAGAAATGGTTGAATTGAATATTTTAGCCGGTATCTTGTCCTTTTTTGTAAAAAAGAATGATTTTGGGACTTATTCATAAATTGACCCAAAATAATGAGACTTTATTGGAGATTTTCTTTTTAACTATATAGTTGTTTATATCATAGTTGTTTTTCATAGCCACAAACATTCGCTACTATATCATCTTCATCATTAGAATCTAAAGTTGTATGCATTAAGGTTAGACGATAAGGTCTCATTGACAAGATAACATTAGAGATTATTTATAGTTTTAGAAATGTACAATAGCTATTGTGCTACATAAAACCCCATTGCCGACCTCGAGACAATAGAGCATCAAAAGTTAGCGAAACATCGTATGACAACGTCGTTGATTACAATGTCTAAGATATATAAGAGTTTGTCAAGTCAATGAAAAGACTTGAAGACCCATATGCATTGACTCTACAACTTTGGGAGTGAATTATATTGATCGATACTGCTTTGAACTTAACTGAAAGTTATATAGAATTATTTGATATGTACATTTTGTCTGGTAGGTTAGTAGCTTTACAAGTCCATTGCTGGATTTTCTATGTTTTAGAATACATTATGTAATGGGATTTTGAGCACCTAATATGTCATTTGTTTTCTAGTAAATTAAACTAATTTTTTTCATTTTCTTTAGTCATGCTAAAATGATACAAAATGATATAAAGACCTTACACATGTATTACGATGACATTAAACTAATCAAGGTAACACCCCGACATGATTAGTCCTAAACAACATCAAAATAACCAAAACATCAAAAATGTTGAAAGCCAAAAAAAAATGAAAACCCTAATCACAAATACCGATATACTATTATGTGCTTCTATTGGCTTCTACATACTATATTCACTAGGATATTGCAGTAGTCATACTCAATTGCTTTTGCATTTCAATAAAGTTCTCTTTGTACCAAATGCTAGGTAGTTTTTCATCATACCACTCAAAACACCTCCAATACACATCATTATCTGGAAAATATAGACAACCAAAGTAATGCCAACATGGTTTTCATAATTCCAATAAAACCAAAAAACTTAGCTTAAATACTACATTCACATATGTGAAAGGGTTGATTTCTTTGTTTGCATGCATTGGTTTAGGAGCTTGAGCCATTTGAACAAGAGTACATAACCACTATGTTTTTAAATAAGTTATGGGGTCGTTGTGTTTTATATCAAATAGAGGTTTGTAATACCTATTTCAAAATTCAGAATGTACAATACAACAATAATGAGTTCCAAATGGCATAAGAACATATGATAAAGTGGATTTAAGATGTATACAATATTACTCACCCAATAATAGATATAATGCATTCAAAGTAGACCTCAAGCAAAATCAGGAACATGCAACACACGCTTGAATAAAATTTGAATACGATGTAAAACTCTACCATATATATCTGAGATTATTTTTTTGGAAAGTGCAAACTCCATCATGTCCAATTCAAACCATCTTTTTACTTCGTCATTGGTTGTCCTCTACTTTTTTCCCAATTGAGCTTAAAACTCTACACCTCCATACTATCATCGCTAACTACCTCATTTATACATGTCTAGACTAGCACAATATTCATTCCCTTAATTTCTAGTAATCAACACAACTCCAAATGTATTTTTGATTAGTGCGTTTAGTATATTGTCGAACAATGTAATAGTAGATGTGCATATGATCATTATAATTTCCACAAGTTCCTTATTTGTTTCATATTTTTTTGCACAATAATCTTGTGCCCGCCCTCTACTTTAACCAACATGATTCAATGTGGTTGGGGATAACACTATTTTCCTCCCTTTAATGGATCATATATCTAAAATACTTGAAAATCACAACTCGATACAATACTTTCTCCCCAAAGCAAACTTTAGTACTTCATCATTATCATATTGCTAGCATTGCACAAAATATATTACGTCTTAATTGTTTTATTTGTAACTGTTTTCCCTTTAACATGTCCTCCACATATTCATTATATCATTTAACCCTGTCTTTCTCTCTGCCCTACCACAATGTTATCGACAAAAGTTGCACCATGGTAACCCTTTGTGGCCTTCACATACAATCTCGTCAAAGTTAAAGCGAAAATATAGACTATGAGTTGGTCCTTGTTGAAACATTGTCTCATAGGGGAGAACATGTGTCCTTTAGTGGAATATGGAAACAATGCTTGACCTTCAACACATATCACAAAAAGTCTTAACAAACTTGAAACATATATTTTGTTCTAAGATAGTTGATAATAAACTCAAATTTCAAGAGCACTAATATGTACATATAAAGAATATTTTTTTTAAATATTCATTACATTTATGAGAAATTTACAAAAATATTACATTATTATTGAACATTTAAGTTAACAACGTAAATTTTTGAGAGTTACAGGAATGACCAACATGTCCAAAATAAGAACATTTTAACTTTCAGATGGTACATAATCTTTAACTTTTATTATTTGCATCGAACACTCAAAAAATTATCTTTCGCCCCCTATATCTGAAATGTTTACTATCACAAGTTTTTCAATGAAATGACACATTTTATGCAATTGTATATTAATTTGGTAAATTTAGATTAGCTTTTTTTTTTTTTTAGATTTTAGTCGTTACGTAGAATTTCAAACATGTTATGTTCTAGCATTGATGACATGTTTTTAGCATTTCAGATTTCGTATTTCAAACATGCTCGAAATGTATTGTCTGTTAGATAAAAGAAGTCTAGAATGTATGAAATGCATGAAAGGTCTGAAATATCATATTTCGGACCCTTTTATATCATGTCTCACTTTTCCTTGCTTTTCGCTGCCTTTGCTAGTTTCTTGCTAGCGGGTGTCCTTTTATAATAATTGCCGGTTCAAAAAAAAAAGGAAGGATATTGAATTGAGGGTTAATTATGCCTTTTTCATTAAATGAAGTCTTATAACGTCATAAAGATAAAAGCAATTGAACCAGAAAATCAAGTCGACACGTGGTAGCATTAACACGTGCGGAGCGGGCTAAAGGGCTTGTTTACCGGCCTTATTCTTCACCCTTTCCGGTTTGCCAAACCCCAAAAAATTTGACCATAAGAAGAAAAAAAAAAAAAAAAAATCCCCAATATCTTGATTTAATAGCTTTGTTATTCAGATATTGCTTTATTTCTGTGTGAGGGCTTTGAACAATTGCCCCAAAAGCAGTGCTCCATAGAGGAGATTTTAATCCATTCTCTCTTTCTCTCTCTTTATTTCCTTTTTCTTTATCGGCAATTTGAAGACTCAAATCGCTACAGGTTCTTCCAATCCGGGTCTCTTTGATTTCCATAATTTATTTGGAAAATCCCTTTTTGATTCTTTTATACGTGAACCTACTTTAAAAAGTATATAGATCTTTGTGTGGTCTAATTATTTATTCATTGACTGTTCTGCTATTGGTTTGATGATTCAAACCTTTTAAAGCCTTGAATAGGACGTGAATCACTTCGATTTTAGGGAAGAGGGTATTATTGATTATTATGCTCTCTTTCTCTCTCTATCATTTTTGTTGTGATGGTGATGAGTCTTTTGACCGAAGAAAAAGGAGAGAAATCAGTTAAAGTGAATCAGACTCTATTAGAGGAGAGAGAGAAAACAACAAGAAGAAAAAGACCCACATTTCTTTGAGTGATTGTCAATGAAAGATGGAATTTCTTGATGTAATGTGCTGCTGCCATTGAGGGTCATTCATTTAGTTTCTTCTTCCTTATCGATTTGTCGCCAACTGTTCGTGAAAATGCCTGTGTTTCAATCTAAGAGAGACGGAGTTAATGGCCAGGTTCTAGATCTAGATACCGCCGTCAAAGACGGGGTTCTCGGAGGCGGTGGTGGAGTCGGCTTCGGCGGTGGATTTGCCGAGAAATTGGATCTGAACAAGATGATTGAAGAATTGGATCTCTCCGAAGTTCCATCGGTGTTCATTTGCCCAATTTCACTCGAACCGATGCAAGACCCGGTGACTCTTTGCACCGGCCAAACATACGAGCGGTCCAATATCCTGAAATGGTTCAGTATGGGCCATTTCACTTGCCCCACCACTATGCAAGAGCTTTGGGACGACTCCGTTACCCCAAACAAGACGCTTCACCAGTTAATCCATACCTGGTTTTCTCAGAAGTACTTGCAAATGAAGAAGAAATCCGAAGACGTACAAGGAAGCGCGTCCGACATTTTAGATACCCTCAAAAAGGTAAAAGGCCAGGCACGCGTTCAATCTCTGAAGGAGCTCCGGCGGGTCGTAACCAATCACGCCACCGTCAGAAAAACGGTGGTCGATAAAGGTGGAGTCAGTCTTCTCTCATCTCTATTAGGTCCTTACACATCTCACGCCATTGGTTCCGAAGTAGTCTCGATTCTCGTCAATCTGACTCTCGATTCATCTTCAAAGTTGAATCTAATGCAACCTGCGAAGATTTCTCTGGTCATCGACATGTTAAACGAAGGCTCCATTGAAACGAAGATCAATTGCACCAAATTGATTAAAACCTTAATGGAAGAAGAAGATTTTCAAGTCGAAATCGTGTCTAGCCACAGTTTATTAGTCGCTTTAATGAGACTAGTGAAAGACAAACGACATCCAAGCGGGAATCTACCAGGTTTAAGCCTACTCAAATCCATATCCGCTCATAAACAAGTCAGATTCCTAATCGTTAGCATCGGAGCCGTCCCTCAATTAGTCGAATTACTCCCCGGATTAAACCCTGAATCGTTGGAATTAGCACTGTTCATATTGGACTCTGTGTCAAATATAAAAGAAGGTAAACTGGCGTTGAGCAGTTGTTCAAACACGATTCCCAATATGGTTAGAGTTTTAATGAGGGTTTCCGAAAGCTGTACGCAACTTGCTTTATCAATTCTATGGTCTATCTGCAAGCTTTCCCCTGAAGAGTATTCCTCCATTGCTGTTGACGTAGGTCTCGCAGCAAAACTTCTCCTTGTGATTCAAAGCGGTTGTGATCCATTGCTAAAACAGAAATCAGCTGAACTTTTGAAGCTATGCAGTTTGAATTACACAGATTCGATTTTTATATCAAAGTGCAAGCTTACCAGAACGATTAGGTGAAGTCAAAGTGTTCGATGAAATGCCACAAAAAGCCATGGAGTTCTTGTACATAGTTGAATTTGGAGGCGAAGATGATGGAAGAAGAGGTGAAGATTGGGGTTTGCAATCACAATTGTAATTGAGGAGTGGTTGTCATCTCCATTGATGTTTCTTGTTTTTGATTCTTTATGATTAAGATCACAGGAGTCTCCAAACTTTCTTTTGGCTTTGTGGGTAAAAAATTCACCTTTTTGTTAATTTTTTTTACTCTTTTGAATCTCATCAGTTTTCAATTTTGGAATATATATATTTCTTTGGTATTCTGTTGAGTTATTGAGTTTTGTGGTGATGTGTATTTTAGTTTCTGTTTTGGTGAAATTGGATGATTGAACTATGCAAGTCGTACTTGATTTCAAATGATGAGTTGGAAATGATAAGATGGTTGAGAGAGCTTTCACTGTAACTCGCCAGCTCACTTTTAGCGGCTATGAATTGGTCGCAAATTATTTTGGGAAGTCAAATGTAGTTGCAATTAGTAAAGTAGCAACAAGTTTCCAGCGGGATTTGCGATCTTAAATAACCAGCAACAATGTACGTGGGGTTCGTTTAAGATTCAAAGTTTATTTAGTATCATCGGAGGGTGGTGTTAGGTCTTTCATGTATGGGCTTTCACCAGTACTTATTTTTTTCCTGTCACGTTTACATTTGAGTCACCGTCTCTCAGGCTTTCAATTTATGTTATTTTTTAATTTAAAAATTAAATTTAAAATAAAATAAAACCAATAATTTTAAATTAAAATATTTCATTAAAATATATAATTCAAAACTTAAAAATTATATTAAAATTAAAATAAACAATACTAAAAAGTAACTTAAAACTAAAATTTAACTTAAAACTAAAATAAAAAAAAAAACTAAAAATCTACCAATCGTATTTTTTTGATGATGCCCTCCTTGAGCTTCAACGTCATATTGAGAGCTTTTCTGATAAGATGGTCCGTCGGTTGTATCAAAATATGCATGTCGACTACACGTTCTTTGTTCTCCCGGGCTCTCTCCTTCCTCAACACTTGTTCCTCATTGAATTTGACATGAGACAAAATAGTTGTAAAAATTTTATCGCATTTTTCGTTTACTTCATCCATATGCCCGTCGTTCACCAAACTCGAAGACGTTTTTCCTTTCGCCTTCGCCTGATTGCGCCCCATCGACCTTTCAAAGTCGTTGGTCTCTTCGTTGAGGTCGACACCGATATGTGCAACCGAAGACGCCGTGTAATGCGTCTCCGATGTTTTTGATCGTTTTGACCCATGTGTCGGTATCGGGTCTTGGCCGACTCCCTTCCACCTCCGGTAGCCTCAGATAACCTTCCAAAAAGCCATATGCCTAATTGGTTTTCCTTTGTTTTTCGATTGGTAAACCGTACGTGCTTTTTTGAGAATATATTGGTCGCTTTCACCGCTTACCCGTTATTCCTCGAAATTAACGAATAAGCCGTTAAATTCCGCTGCGACTTGGTTGATGACTCAGAATTTTGCATCATCATATGCTTCGAACAATACGGATCACGACCCAAACTCTTGTGGAATAAAGTGTGAATGGTTTCCCAAAAATGAGCTTTGGATTGGGCGTTTCCGCTTCGTAATCCTCAGAAATGGCAATCCACGATGTGCTAACATAACTTCTTCTTCGACGGCCCATGGTACCGGTGGTTTTCTTCCCCTTGTTTTTATTTTTGTGTTGGAGCGGAACTTCCTTGTGCTCGGATTCAGATTCCTGGGGTTGTATCTCCGGCAAGGCCTCCCAGCTTGAATCGGAATCCTCGACGGGCTCAGCTTGTGGTTCTGTAAAAACCGTGCTAGGTGTGCCGAAAAATAGGTTAAATGGGGATTGCGGGTAGTAGGTAGGCGACACTGAAAGATATTGGAATGGTGGTGGCGAAAAAACGGTCCATTTGCGGGATATAAAGTGGCGGTGACGTGTTGGTTTGCGGAAAGATATTTTTCGCGGCTTTAAATATCTTTTGAGATGACTTCTTGGATGTCATGATAAATTTTTAGGAGTAAGTTGGTGTATAAAGAGAAATGTATGTGTGAGGTTCTAAAAAAATGATATATATATATATATATATATATATATATATATATATATATATATATATATATATATATATATATATATATATATATATATATATATATATATATATATATATATATATATATATATATATATATATATATATATATATATATATTTGTGTGTGTGTGTGTGTGTGGATTTTTTTAAATAACAGATATATAGTCGTTTGAGGAAGACTCCAATGGCCTCTTGACCGTTTACTCACACGACGTCGATGGCTCTTGTAGGTTGAATAATGCGGGGTCGCCTCAGGGGGGAGGGGGCACGGTGTTCCCTGCGGCGTCACACCCCTTCCCGCGTTCCACATCGGAGGGCCTTAGAAGAATTTCATGGTGGGACATACACATGTTACATATGTCCCATCATGATGTTTTTTCTGAAGACTATCCTAAATAAACTTTGTGGTCGAGATAGAGATTCATTTAAGTGGCATTCTGTTTGTAGAATTATTTTTATAAGATTCAGATATTGTGAATGGATTTGGAATTAATTGGAATTAAAGTAAATTAATTTGATATTAATTAAAAATGCAATGACTAAATGTTAATTGTTCAATAATTGGGTAAAATATAATATTGGAACCTTGGGGATATGGGACGAAATTAATAAGGATAATCCCTCTTAAATTTCGTCCAACACATAAGGATATGGATAAAAGATTTGAATTGAAGATAAGTTGAATTATTTAATCAATTGTCCTTATCTAGTTTGAATTCAAATCAGGTTTATCTCTAAGCATCATTTGAAGCTATAAACCCCTTCACTGGCACGCATAATTGGCGCACCAATTCCAAAGCTCCATATACCTAGAATTTTCTCTTTTCTCTCAGCAGAATCTATAATCTCCCTCTAGGGTTTTATAGCGAGTTTTCTTAATTAACCAAGTAACCTAATAATTTGGACTTATTGAGTGTAAACCATTAGATATATTCTCTTTTGGGTACTACCTTCCTTGGCTTGGATTTGATCTACATCAAAGGTTTTTCAAGCAAATTGGTTTTGCGAAAAGGTTGATATTCTTGATCCCTCTTGTAGTTGTGTATGTCCCAAACAATACTAGATCTAATGAAGTATCAATCAATCAATCAAACACACAATCAAATCGATCTTCAATGCACACGATATTATTGAGTAATCGTCTAGTATATAAGATCTCAAGGTTGCTTGAACATAATGAAATTCGCTATGCTAGTCTAATGCTCCAAAACAACCAACCAACACAAGGAATCACACGACACATATATATACTGAAGAAGATCAGAACGAAATCCTAAGCCCACCAGACCGAACTCCTAAAGGCCTGACCGAAATCCTCCAGGATTTCGGTCATCACGACCGAAAACTTAATGGATTTCGGTCCCAGGCCGAAATCCTCAAGCAGACTTTAAAATGATCATCTTTTCTAAATTAAGCCCTATAAATGTAAATATTAAACCACAAAAATTAAGTCCTAACAATCTCCCCCTTGGTTTAATGCTTTCATTTATTCTCGAGGTCTGTCTTGGACTTGAATCAATTGTACACTGCAGAACTTTTCAACGATCTCTCCCTTTGCATGACAATCTCCCCCTTAGCAGGTGATAGGAGTAGATGTTGGTAGAATTCAGCACATTTGCAGCAACAACTTCATCTTTGGATTGAGCGGTCTTCACAATTAACTTTGTAAGATCAATGGGCGATCCGCTCTTCCGCATAGTTAAAGAATCAGCACATCCAGCCTTTTAATTTGACTTTGACTGGAGCCTGACTCTTCATCACTTCTTGATCACGTGAAGGTGTAGATGTAGTAACAGTCTGACTGAGGAGGAATTCAAGCAGCCTATCACATTGAATTGAGCTTTCACCTTATTTGGAAATAGGAAATTATGTCGAAATTCTTGAACATCAACTTTAACTGGCGCTTCCCGATACTATTCTTTGACTGCAAATCCTGTGGGTCATGGAGTTACAAACTCTCACCACAGTTGTTCAAGGATTCATCCTTGGCTCAGAATGAGACTTCTCGCAGTATCTGTGTGAACCCGGGGGAACGCACTGCGATTGTTTGAGTATCGGAGAACCACTCGTGGCCGTTTTGAATTTGGCCCCTGCATATCCTTGATCAAAGATCTCAATGCAGTTGACAAGTCAACAAGTTGACTTGGCTCTTGACGAGACGTTCAATGGTATCCAAACTTTGCGGAGTGTACCATCCTAGTGCCAATTTGAATCCGGTAATGTTGTTGGGGTCTCACAGCTATTGTAGTAGACAACAACGATCACTGACTCAAAATTTCGATGTTTCATCAATGTGACGTAAAATCACATTAAGTCACTAACATCTTGTTTAGAAGAAGAACTGGGTCAAGAGCGGTATGAGCGTGTAATATGTCTTGGCTACTAGACATACCCATCGGCTAGACTATCGAATTGTCATCAGTGTATGGTTTATTACACTGAATCATCCAACTCTTGAATTAGAAACTTTGTAGGTAAGAATGGTTATTGATGCCTCACATCTACTACTGGTGTTGTAGCAAAGATCATTGACATAGAGTGTCGAAATATCATCACCACTTGGTTTAAAATGGTGACTCGTCTATTTCTTGCAACAGAAAGTAAGATGTGGTTGAGAATGGATTGGTGCGTGTGATAGATTATGATATGCAATCTAACCATCGGCACAAACTTTTTAACTCTTGACTCTGAGTGGCTTTACTCAAAGTGTCTAGAAGTTTGTGTTGCATAAATACTTATAGATTTGGTTAAGAAGCGGTTGTCAGTGCTTCAAACTTACTATGGTGTAACAGTAAGAATCATTAGTACTTAAGTGTTACCTCAGTAGTGAGTGAAATTACTCGGTGCATCGTCGGTAGGAATGAAATATTTTTGAAGTTTTTAATTTTCTGAACAAAAATAAAGACATAAAAATAAAAGACATATTTTTGTATTTTTGATATTTTCTGATTTTTGTTTTGTTTTTCTTCTCCTCCTAAATTTGTGCATGGGAAAGAATTAGATAAAGTAAAACCATGAACAAATTTAATGAAAAAAAAATAATATATAGAATCAGATTTAACAGTCATCAAAATGTATCATTTTAAGCATTTCGACCAGCACATTGAAGCGAGCTTTTGCAAAAGGTTTTGTGAACAAGTCCGCCACATTGTTATCTATGTGGACTGATTTCAAATGGATCAATTTCCTCTCGTAGCAATCTCGAATAAAATGAACTTTAATGTCAATGTGCTTAGTCTTAGAATGCTGGACCGGGTTTTTCACAATTTGGATAGCCGCCTAATTGTCGCAGAATATGGGGGTGTCAAGAAAGTTCATACCATAGTCCAGGAGTTGATGTTGCATCCAGATGACTTGAGAACAGCAGGCCGAGGCAGCAACATATTCAGCCTCAGCTGTAGAGGTTGACACGGTCTGCTGCTTCTTGCATTGCCAGGAAATCAGGCGGTCTCCTAAGAATTGACATCCAACACTGGTGGACTTTCTGTCAATATCGCAACCTCCATAATTGCTATCTAAAAATGCATAGAGATCAAATTCACGGTTCTTTGGATACCAGAGACCTAATTTAGGTCTCCCTTTAAGGTATCTAAAGATCCGTTTGACAGCAGTTAAATGAGAGGTTTTAGGATTAGCCTGATGTCGAGCACACTGGCAGAGTGCAAAGACGATATCCGGTTTACTTGCCGTCAAATACATTAGGGAACCGATCAAAGAACGATAATGCGTCTGATCAACTGGTTCTCCATCAGGATATGAAGAAAGCAAAGGTCGCTCAGACATCGGAGTATTGGCAACTTTTGCATCCTTGAACTCAAATTTCTCGAGAATATCCTCCACATATTTTCCTTGGTGAAGCAGAATACCCTGTGGACTTTGTAAAAACTTGTAACCCAAGAAACATTGTCATCTCACTTAACGAACTCATCTCGAATCATTTTTCATCACATGCTCAAACTCATGACATAAGGCCTCACTTGTAGAACCAAAGATAATGTCGTCCACATAGATCTGGACAACAATTTGGTCATCATTTTGACGCTTTATGAACAGAGTCTGATAAATGGTGCATCTTGAGTAACCATGCTGCAATAGATGATCCGTTAAAGTTGCATACCAGGCACAGGGTGCTTGATGAAGACCATTGAGAGCCTTATCCAGCTTGTAGACGTGATTCGGAAACTTGGAGTTGACGAAATCGGGAGGTTGATCAACATAAATCTCTTTTTTCACCTCGTCGTACAAGAAAGCAGTCTTAACGTCCATTTGGTATACAGTAAAGTTCATGTAGGAGGCATAGGCGAGGAAGATCCGAATCGCTTCTAATCATGCAACCGGGGCATACACTTCAGTATAATCAAGACATTCAATTTGACGAAATCCACGAACCACCAGACGTGCCTTGTTTCGCACAATAACCCCTGATTCATCTTGTTTGTTGCAAAATATCCACCTTATGTCTAGAGATTTCTTGCCTTCGGGTAGTTCCACCAGTTGTAGACATTCAACTTATCTAATTGATTAAGTTCTTCAAGCATAGCATCCACCCAACTAGGTTCATTTAGTGTCATCTGGACATTCTTCGGCTCTATTTGAGAGATAAAGCATGAATAGAGGCATTCGTTGACAGGACTGCTTTGACTTCTGGTTTGAACACCTTCATCCAAAGCACCAATCAAGTTATGTTCAAGTGAAGCAGTAGAGATTGGAAGATTGGTGATGTTCTCAACACTGCCTGAGCCTGAAGCACCTCTGTCAGAATCTCTGAAGTCGTGAGAGGTACTTGCAACATACTCGTCAGTAATTCTCTCGGGAAAGAGTGAATCCATTAGAGTGGGGTCGAAGAGATCAGTAGGATCAGAGTTGAGAGCATCTTCTTGAGAAACAGCTGGATCAACAACTAGAGGTTCGCCAATAACTTGAGATGAAACAGCAGGAGCATCTTCAGTTATGATAGTGGAAGCAGGAGATGCACCGTCATTTAAAACAGGGTCCTCAAGGATTATTGATGGTTTGATAGGATCAGGGATAATTTCTGTCTCATCATCTCTGCATATTCCACTTGACCCTGGTTGTATACCTGAAACATCAGATGAAATCACATAAAAAGGTTTAAACACATCTGCATCGTTAAAAAACCAGTCAGGTCCAACACGTGCATCCGTCTCATTCTCTTCTAGACATCTCACGTCATACGATTCCACGATTTGCTTGGTCACCCTGTTGTACACCCGATATGCAGTTTTACTTGCATATCCCACAAAGTAGCAATCATCCGCTTTGGAGTTGAACTTCGGAGTAGCTTCAAGATGAAGAAGAGTGCAAGGACAACCAAAAGTGCAGAAATGTGAAATATTTGGTTTGCAGCCATAGAGAATCTCATATGGAGTCTTCATTTGAGATTTGCTGATAATGACCCGATTCTGGACATAACAGGCTGTATTAATTGCTTCAGCCCAAAAGATCACTGGTATTATTGAGTCGCACAGTATGGTACGCGCATCATCAATTAAAGTTCTGTTCTGGCGCTCTGCAACACTGTTTTGTTGAGGTGTACGAGCAGCACTGTACTAACGCTGCACTTCCTTATCTACACAAAACTTGTTTAAGACTACATTCTTGAACTCAGTTCCATTGTCGCATCTGATCGCCTTCGTCTTCAGATTTGTGTGATTCTCGATAAGAGTGATGAATTGCATGACCAAAGCTGCAGTTTCACTTTTGTTCTTTACAAAGAAAACCCAAGTAAAACCTGAGTAATCATCAATAATGACTAAGCAATAAGAACTTCGGTTAATACTAATAACATTAACCGGGCCAAACAGATCCATATGAAGCAACTGAAGGAGCAAATCAATGGAATTGATCATTTTGGGCTTGTACGGCTTACGGTGATGTTTGCCTTGAGGACAGGCAAAAAAAATTTCGAAAGTAATGAAGTCTTTGATAGGAAGCCCTTGGACAAGATCATTCTTTGCAAGACGATTTAGATTTTTCGCATTTGCATGACCAAGACGTCGATGCCACAACATGGCATTTTGTTCTGAATCCTTCGAGAATAAGCAAGTGACGTTTTCTGGAGTGTTGTGATTCATGTCGATGATGTAAGCATTGTTTTGTCGTTCTGATCAGACAAGAATCCAGTCTTCTGGGATGACTATGCCAGGTTTGAGAATCAAACATTCTTTCTTAGTGAAATAGGTGGAAAAATCTTTGTCACAGATTTGAGAAACGCTCAGCAAACTATGCTTGATCTCAGGTACAAAGTTGACATTCTCAAATTTCAACACGCCGTTGGATACAGTTCCTTTTTGCGTGATCTTTCCCTTTTCACCTCCCGCAAAGCAGACACATCCACCATTAAAATTTTCAATGTTGTGCAATTAGGACATGTCGCCTGTCATGTGCCTGGAACAGCCACTGTCAACATACCATGGTCTGATGACATTCCTCTGTAACCGTTCCTGCACAAGTTGCGGGATCAATTAGATTTAGGCACCCAGTCCATACAGAAACTAGGTTGACCCTTACTATCAATACATGAAATTGATTCCAAGCTCATATCACGTTTATCAAACAATGGAGAGATAACGGATGACTTTTGGACACTGCCTTTGGGAACCCATCTATAGGTTTATTTAAATCTTTTATCCGTAGACCAGATGGGAACATTTGTAAAAAATTTAGAATTAGAGCTACTATCTGAAGTTGATTCTTGTGATGAATGTGGTTTTACAAATTTTAACAAAACATGTGTTGGATTAGGTGTCTAAGCCATGACTAATAATTTGTATTTACCTAATTAATAGTAGCAAAGTCCATTTGGATTGCCCTCATAGCTAGAGGTTTGGTAGAAAGTTCCGGAGAGAGAAAGATTGATTTATTATATGATTAATAAATCAATAGGAATTAAATAAATAGTTTATTAATATATTAAAGTGATAATATATTGATTAGAAACTATATTAATTAATTAGGAATTAATCTGGAATTAATTGGATTTAATTCGGTGATTAATTAATTAATTAAAGGTGCAGGGACTAAAACTGTAATTATTCAATAGTTGAGTAAGTGACAGTGGGAGTGACCAGTGGATTTCGATTTCTATATATGGTATATAGAAATTTCGAAATTAATATAATAGGATAAATAGGAGTTTGAATTATAAGATAAAATGTTTATCTTATTTGAATTCAAATAGGTTTATCTCTAAGGTTTATCAACTGGCCATTTGGAAACTATAAATAAGGGTTCCTGGGCACTCATTATTTTCGCCAATTTCTCTCCTCCCTCTCTCTGGATTTTCGTCCAACTCCTGGCTCCCTGGGTGTGATCTCATTTGAGGCAGGACACTTGTGCTGCTTAGCTTGCAAGAAACAACTAAAAGGTTAGTTTTTCTATTTTATTCTTTTAGTTAATTTTTGTTTTGCCTTTAGGAATTAGTTACATGTTCAAAGTAAGAAAACATAGATCCAATTTAGGTTGCATGTGAACTTAGGGTTTTAGTTCATAGATTTGTAGAAAACCTTTCAGTGAGCATTTGGTTGTTTTCTTGTTGAATTGCTGTAATAGTTTTCCTAATATTAGGGTTTAAAGCTTATAAACCCTAATTATTGCTTGGATCGATTTCTGGGATTAGGGTTTTGGAAACCCTAATCCCCCCCTTTAGTATTTTCGAAAAAGCCTATTAGGGTTTTAGGAGGTTTTCTATTTTTGGTAACTTTAATTGTTTAATTAAATGGATAACCTTACACCCAAATTGTTTGATTTCGAAATTTAAGGGTTTAAGATAGGTTAAAATTAATTTGATTAATTTGGTAATACCTATCTATATTTGAATTAATTTAATTAGTTGTTAATTAAAAGATAATTCAAAGGATTTAATTAATTTTTTAAATTTACGAAAATTAAAGATAAATCCGGAAAAATATTTTAAATGTTTAAAATATTAAGATTTAATTATTTCAATTAATTGTTAATTAAAGGATAATTAAATCGATTTTTAAAGGTTTAATTTAATTTTAAATTTAATAGTTAAATTGGTAAAATTAAAAGATAAACATGGAATATTTTAAAGGGTTTTAAAATATATCTTATATATGTTATTAAAAGTTAATACTATATGTATAAGATAAAATTGGTCAGTCAATTCAATAGTAGGCCTCATTCACGAAGCTGATCTATAAAGTGGGTATAAGGAGGCTGCCTATAAAATGGCAGTCTAATGGGTGAACACTCTCGCCCACCGCTCGCCTGATCAGTGGAGGGTCGTTAGCCGAACAGTTTTGATAGGACCGCTTAATCATTAAAAGTATAATGATCAAAGTACTAGAACCATTTACAAAAATCCCAATCTAGTTACTTTAGGAAAAATGTGAATTTGATGCTAACCCATGAAATTGCACATTGTACTTTATGAAACGTTGGTGGAGCGTGTGTGGGTTACCGGCACACCAATGGGGGTTCATAAAGAGTGGCAATGGGTTTCTCGGGTGTTATCATTGTTGATGGAGCGTGTGTGGTTAACCGGCACATCAATTTGAGATGATAATGGACCCCGAGAGTACCAAGCTAATTTGCATGGTTATTCACACCCGGTTTGTGATCCTCGGCATCCCAGTCACAAACGGTGGGGCATATCCGAGATTAAACACGCCATTGAACAGTTCAATGAATCTCACAGATCTAGGAATTTCATAAGACTGAAATTGATAAAAGTTATCTACCTTAATGACCACTGTGTTGTGACTACGGCATCCCTCTTCACAGCATAGTTGGGGTATTTTGGATCCTAGCCTTGTTAAATAATATATTGGGTAATTATTTAAAAGGATTAATTAAACGAATAAATTCAAATTTTATATATGTCTGAAGAAAATGTCATTCTCCTCCTTCTCCTCCTTCACCCATTTCTAAGAACTTCAGAAAGCACCTGTTTAGTATGGTAAGGCTGACTGGCCTGAACTATGTGATATGGTTTTGCAATTAGAGAATAGTTCTTAGTTTTGCTGGCAAACCATATCCGACTGAGTGTCCGCTCCCAAACATGGCATCACACTGCAGCTTGTGATGAGCATGACTCCTTGATTATTGAGTCCAAGGAAGTTCGTTGCATTATGCTATTGATCATTAACCCCGAGTTCCGCAGGGATTTAGAATTCCTGGGGTCTGATAAGTTAGCACAGCTAGTTCAGGAAAGGTTCCGTGAACTGGTTGAATAAAGGGAACGAACTAGGATCTTCAAAGAGCTTGAAGTTTCAAGCTAGAATGAAGTAGCACCAGTTTGCATGTTCCCAAGGTTGAGGGATACATAGGCGAACAGTATAAAACTGGTTTCCCCTTGTGATCGGGAGTTAAGCATTAGCTCGACTCACTGATCCGTTCATCCAGATGAACAGGAAGGATAACCGGATAAGACAATCGTAGAAATACATTCGATGTAGACTCTGTATGAGTCATTCATGGTGAAGCATAGTTCTAACGATTCAGCTGCTTCAGGATTGAGTCCAGTTTAAGGTGCATCAAGAAATGATCCAGATCGTCTGGACCGATTGTTCGATGTTTCAAACTGGGAATCCATAAGGTGGGACACAGTCACAGAAAGATTGGAAAAATGCTCCAAAGCCAAACCGTTTGGCAAACTCAGTAATATCTTAAAACTCATAATACCTGATCCTCATTTTCTTGATACAGGATGTGTTTTCTCACATTTGCTCTATATGCACGGACTCTGTAGGATGCGGGATGTTGTCGCACAAGAGCATATTCAGATTGGATCTGGAGCTCATGTAGTTTTTGGAGTTAGGATAGATATTTATTCTTGTTATTGACACACATAACATGGATTCGCATAGTACATTGTTCTGAGGATAATTCTGGTTTAACAAAATTTTTTTTAACATGATTGTTTTAAATATCCTCGAAATGTTGTGTGAATGTGTTAATGGCATAAATGGTAATAACTTAAATGTTGATACATCCAATGGGATTGGATTTATAAATTGTGTTCTTTATGATTGTTAAAGTGAATTTTATGAGAATCACTTCAACCAAAGGTCCAATTGGACAGGACTTTGGAATCATTTGACTTAGAGTCACATGATGAATTGAGTGCTTAATAAAATTAATTGTGGCAAGAAAGGAATCGCCCAAAGATCCAATGGATAGGATTTTGGAATCAGTTGACTTGGAGTCAGGTGATGATTGCATGTTTTGAACAATATTAACAAAGTCATAAATTTACATGGAACTGTAAAGGTATTAAGATTTTGAGCAACAGACACATAAGTTACTGTGTATTGCTCGAATCTTCGAACAGAACACGATTAGTTATGCTTCAAAATATTTTCCAAACAGTTTGACAAATATGGTTTCGCTTATCGGAATAAGCGATTGATTGGAACCTTGAAGTGTTCAAGGATTTCAAAGGAAGTATGAGATCAACAGAACCTGAATGACTACATAGACTGAGAAAATGTTTCACAGTTTATCCTCTTCCAAGAACACTAATGGTTATAATGTGTCTTAGGGAAGATGATGGAGCATTGATCGAAATAGTTTTGATCCTCGATGTATAAGATACATTTCCGATTAGTATTTCCATGAATTAAATATTCAACCAGTCAGACCGCAGAAATCGTATTCCGACCATATCTTAGACTAAGTAGGTTATGTCGACACTATCTGAAATGTAAAGCTGGGATCATCCCACTAGTACATAGAAAGTCCAGGGTCATGTAGCATTCGTCCGAATCTCTTGACGAGCCTGAAACTTATCAGCGATGTCGTTTCATTGGCCATCCCGGTTATCCTTTGAAAGAAGAGCCCTTTTCGAAAAAGCTCATGTTCTAAGGAAACAGTGGGAGTAAGAATAATCCTGAATGAGTTCAGGGATTAGCCAAGTGAAAGAACATTTAGTCGCCACTGGGACTTGATCAGGAATTAGATTCCTGTTAAACCTGACATACCCTCTCTTCGCTTGACCAGTAGTCACCGTCATAAGGAGTTATGATATGGGTGACATACCGAGTAGTGGTAAAACACTAAAGATGATACGGATAAGAAATCTGACTACTGGAAGCATTGGTGAGCCCGGTTGCTGCCAAATAAGAGAACCTCAGCGCGAGACACAGTCTATGTGTCAGTTTGTTTGATTTTACTACTGGTCTAGGAACCAGTGGGAGTAATTGAATCATCAAAAGAAGGAAACATAGAAATGTACTTACAGAACATCTGATTGATTGAGTGATCACTTGGAGTCAAGCAATTGATTCCGAGAAGAGCACTCTCAATAGAATATGAGATTCAAAAGGATTCTGCATGGCATAGTGTGAGTCGTTAGTGGAGCGTGTGTGGTTTACCGGCACACTAATAGGGACTCACATAGAGCATGCAATCACAAAAAGTACATGGCCCCGGGATTCGTCCCATGGGCATCTCGCAAGAAAGGATATTCGGATTCTCAAAATAGGCCAAAAGGTTTGGATTTTGTGAATAGCCTGAAAGATTTCCTTTAATATGTCGGAAAGGTTTGGATTTTGGTTTCACAAAATGTGCCAAATGTTCTGGATTTTGTGAATAGTCCGAAAGAAGTCAAAGCCAGTGGGAGTATCGTTGTTATCTGCTATCTCTGTATGTGGGTTACATACTGATTCTAGGAAACGTCTCTTTTCATTACAAAGTGTAATGACTTGGTGTTAAGAAACAGTTCGCTATGAAAGACTTTAAGAGATACAACATACTCAGGTGGTTGTGAGCATCTATTAGATAGATCAGAATTCTGCCAATGTGATCTTGATGAGATTCAAGATGCATAATCCAAGGAAATGAGTTTCCTGTCATTGCAAAGTGTAATGAATTGGCATGAAAGAAACAAAGAAGGTGCAGTATATTTACGTAGTTCATATACATCTATCAGATAGATGAGACTGACAGTATTGACTTAGCCGTTAAGAATATGATCTTGATGGGATTCAAGATGCATAAGAAAGAGTCCCCGAAAGGAAATGGTTTCCGGAAATCATAACACAAGGTTTATTGGTAATCTTAGGATTCCGAAAGGGCTTGGAATGAGATTACATCAGGTTCCTCGAGCCTCTTGGACAAATCAGAAGTGTTATGAACATATCCTGATGACTTAATGCTTAGAGCATTGTAAGTTAGATTCAGGATATTGCCTGGCTGAGAATACTGAATGAATTTTTGAACAGACGTGAAAAACATTGGGAAATGATTAGGGAGAACGATTTGAAAGGAGTTTCGAATCAGTAATTGGTTACACCAGGACGTGGTGTTATAGGACTTCATGGTTGAAGAGTTTCGTTGTTTTCTGATGGAGCGCGTGTGGTTCACCGGCACATCATGATACCTCGAAATAGTATCAGGGTGTAGTCATGTAGACTATAGATCCCGAAAACTATAGGTAGTCACAGTACACATCACCGGAATGGAGTTGTGAGAGAGAAAGACGGAATGACAAATTGAGACATCATCGGAAGAGTATCCGATTGGATTATCTGCAATTAAAGTGTATAAGTGTTAGACACTTGGATACATAGAAAGAGTGAAAAGGTCATAATAGACAAAATATAAAAGGGTTTGAATTAAAATTTTCAAAGAAAAATAAGAAACCGATAATAGTTATGGTAAATCTGACTTGGTGATTACCTCGTGGAGACTTGGTAATAAGAAGGAGTAGCTGCCAGTCAGATTTCATATTTCTCTTTTGCATGTTTACTTCCTGAGTAATTGGATTACTCAAATATCCACAGTCGCTCATACTCTTAGGGAGTAAGTATGAAGGAAGACTGTCATGAATTGGTTTGTAGATTGTCTAAGGAGTTAGACATAGCAATAAGATTGCTGCAACGTTCATGAGTACTTGGAAATGGAGATTTGAGTATTGGATAAACCCACGCTCAATAGATTGCTTCATGGATTACATCACGAGCAATGTTGAGACGATAATATCTTATGGTCTTGAAGTGGAGAGATATGAGTTATAATTTGCAAGGCGGTTGCTCATTGATAGTACGAAAACGCATCGGTAACTCGGTGTTATAAAACGTGCTGTTGTGAGTGATTTGTCGGGTAAAAGATATAACATATGAGTTGAAGCTTATTCGTCCCATGACCCTGACGGGAAACAGATATCTGTTGGCCACTCGATGATTTTGAAGTTGACTGAAGTGCTGGCCAGCCAGGACTAAATTGATTCGTTCAACTAGAAGTCTAAAAGTCATAAGCTAAATCGGAAATCGGGAAACAGTGTCAGACAGAGATTGATCTCAATCCATGTCTCATGTCTGAAAATATCTTGTTGGACGGAGGATCATTTGATCACTTATCTATGGACAGAACTGACTGGGTCAGAGTTCGGCAGCAGTTTCTAGGAAGCTACAGTTTGCTGATTAATTTGGTAATTATAGTCATAGACTTATCCAAGTGGGAGACTGTTGGATTAGGTGTCTAAGCCATGACTAATAATTTGTATTTACCTAATTAATAGTAGCAAAGTCCATTTGGATTGCCCTCATAGCTAGAGGTTTGGTAGAAAGTTCCGGAGAGAGAAAGATTGATTTATTATATGATTAATAAATCAATAGGAATTAAATAAATAGTTTATTAATATATTAAAGTGATAATATATTGATTAGAAACTATATTAATTAATTAGGAATTAATCTGGAATTAATTGGATTTAATTCGGTGATTTATTAAATAATTAAAGGTGCAGGGACTAAAACTGTAATTATTCAATAGTTGAGTAAGTGACAGTGGGAGTGACCAGTGGATTTCGATTTCTATATATGGTATATAGAAATTTCGAAATTAATATAATAGGATAAATAGGAGTTTGAATTATAAGATAAAAGGTTTATCTTATTTGAATTCAAATAGGTTTATCTCTAAGGTTTATCAACTGGCCATTTGGAAACTATAAATAAGGGTTCCTGGGCACTCATTATTTTCGCCAATTTCTCTCCTCCCTCTCTCTGGATTTTCGTCCAACTCCTGGCTCCCTGGGTGTGATCTCATTTGAGGCAGGACACTTGTGCTGCTTAGCTTGCAAGAAACAACTAAAAGGTTAGTTTTTCTATTTTATTCTTTTAGTTAATTTTTGTTTTGCATTTAGGAATTAGTTACATGTTCAAAGTAAGAAAACATATATCCAATTTAGGTTGCATGTGAACTTAGGGTTTTAGTTCATAGATTTGCAGAAAACCTTTCAACATGATCATATCTAGAACTGGTCCTTTTGTTCAAAGTAGTCTGATTCTTGGCATGGATGTCACGGCTGTTTTTGTTTCGAGAAAGTGACCTAGAGGGTTTTCTTTTATGAGATCTCCCTTTTGGTACGTTCTGCCAAACCTGTTCATGTTGAAATGCATACAAGTGTCGGGGACAATTTCTGGCTATGTGACCAGAAATTCCATAGTTAAAACAGGTCTGTCTTTTCAAAGGAATATTAGAATTCTGTCCAGGTCCAGAGTTATTCAGTCTATTTCCACACACACAAGCATGCAACAGTTTTGTTAAGCAAAGACTTTGTCCTAGAATTTTCAAAACTAGCATCACATGGTTTTTCAAAAGTATCAGAAGTCTTAAAATCAAATTTAACATCATCAGACAGAACACAAGTATCAGTTTTTAAATAGTTTTTATCAGAAACAGAAGCAGGTGAATCCTCCTTGTCATCAATCTTCAATTTCAATTTATTTGCTCATGAGGTAGAAGCATCAGTAGATTTCATTTCAGAACTCTCAGCGGTGCCAGATTTGTTCTTTTGAATAAAATTTGAAAGATAACATTCTTCTGATTCTTCAGTTTCCAGGGATGGAGTAAAGTTATTATGATAGGGAGGGGAAACTGAACTATAACCATATCCTTCACCGTGTGTATTGGACCACTTAGTTTGATGTTCAATTATAGATTCAACTACCTCACTTGATACATAAATTTTCTTAAGATTAGATTCAGTTTCCTGAAATTTTGATTTCAATGTATCAAGTTCAGCAGTTAATTTAGCAATGTCCTCATTGGCAAATTTAAGATAATAGTTTTTTATGGTAAGTTCGTCTTGAATTGTGAGATAATATGAGGTTTTAGCATCTAATTTTTCTTGTAGGGGTTTCAATTTCTTTTGTGTTTATGAACAAGATTTTCAAGGTCAAATATTTCCCTAACAAGATTATCATTCAATTCACGATATTTAGCAATAGTATCAATGCAAGATTTAGATGAGCAAGAGACTTCACTAACCTCATCACTGGAGTGGGTGGTGTCAGATTTAACAGAAACCATGAATGCGAACTAGAGATCCATCATTTGCTCCTCAGCTGCATCAACATCCAAGTCACCTTCAATTTGAGCAAGATGAGCACGACCGTCTCCGTTGATGTTCAAATCCTGCAGCTGATTCTCCTATGTAAATTGTTGGGCAACCATGGCTCTTTCAGCATTCTGTGGTTGACGAGAAGCATCACGGTTATTGCCAACTGGAACAAAGTTTCTCTCATTGTTCTCCATTCTGGGCTTAGTGCATTCACGAGCGAAATTCCCTGGCTCGTTACAGTTGAAGCATCGAAGATTTTCTTTGCTGAAACCCACTTTCCTGTCACCATTGTTGTTTACCCAGTTGTTCCTGCCCGTCCTTTGAGTAAATCTCTTGGCCCTGAATACAGCCATAGCTATATGCCAAGAGATGTCCATTTCCTCCAAGTCATCAGGATTAACTTGATTAAGATCTTCCACCATCATAGGCAGAACCAGATCACCAGCAACAAGGGCATTGTAGCAATTTAGAAGACCAGCCATCATGCCTAAGTTTTCTTCAGCTCCTTTAGGAAGAACTGGAATTTGAGAAGTAGAGTTGGCAGTGGAGACTGGTGCTGAGCAAGCTGGATGAGTCATTGGAATGCTTGACGAGGAAGGAGCCAGTTGATTTGGCACTTGAGCGGAAAGAGCTGAGAAGGCATTGTTTGAAGAAACTCCAAGATTGCCAGATTGGTAAGAAGTTACGTGATTAATCTCTCTTTGCTTATCGTCCATGTCACGGGACTTGATGATAGCCATAATTTCAGAGAGAGAGCTTGGACAGGTCTCGGGTCTTCTTAATGACTGTCATATTCATATTCCAGCTTCTCGAAAAAGAGTTCAGAAGCTTCTTGTTGACTTCAATCTTGGATAGAGTAATCCCATCAGTTGTCATTTCAGTATTCAGAGCAATGAAGCGATGTAGTTGAGCTTCAAGAGTTTCTCCAAGTACATGGTTAAACAAATTGAACCTCTGACGAAGCAAGTCCTGCAAGCTTTGCTTCATGTCGTCATTTCCCTCATAGGCGTCAATCAAAGGCATCCCAGAGAGCTTTTGCAGACTTGTACTCACGGAATCCTTGAGCAATTTTTGGTGAAAGAGCCATAGAAAGTGTTGCGAGAGCTCTTTCATCAGGTTCAACCTTCTCAAAGTCAAGGTCGGAATAATCTTCCATAGGTTTTTCAACTGTAGCACCCTCTCTAGTCATTGTAATTCTGATGGGGGTCGTAAGTAACTTCACCACAACTTAATGTCCTTCATTTTGATGTATTGCTCAAAACGATATTTCCATTCAGTAAATCCTTTAGCTTTGATCAACCTGGGAATACGGGTGACTATACCCATAACTGAGTCGAGATCAGAATTGACGCTGTTGGACTCCATTTGAAAAATATTTGAAAATATACTAAAAATCGATTAATAAAAAAAATTAAAGGAGCAACAATTCCGAAAAGTTGACTGGACCGAAAACCAGAAGCACCAAAATCCTATAGACCGAAATCCAGCACCGAAAAACCCCTTTTCTGCCGAAATCCAACATAAATCCCAGAAACCCTAGAGAGCATCGAAAATCTTAATGACCAACCGAAATCCATTCTAAACGGACCGAAAACCCTAGCCAAAATCCTCTAAGATCTGCGCCGCCACCGAAATCCTCCAGGAACAGACCGGAAACCTCCCGCAGATCTGAAAACGTCAAAAATCCTTTCTAAACTCCGTTTTTGGATCAAAACCACCTTTTTTGAGAGATTTTCTTTGAATATTTCAAGAACACGAAGAACAAAAACACTAAAACTCGATCAAAAACCATCCAAATAAGTCCAAAAACACCCAAAATTCCAAGATCCAAGCAAAGGAAAATATGATTGATACCAAAATATTCAAAAACACAAGGTTTTCAAGCTCTGATACCAATTGTAGGTCCCAAACAATCATAGATCTAATCAGGTATCAATCAATCAATCAAACACACAATCAAATCGATCTTCAATGCACACGATATTATTGAGTAATCGTCTAGTACATAAGATCTCAAGGTTGCTTGAACACAATAAAATTCGCGATGCTAGTCTAATGCTCCAAAACAACCAACCAACACAAGGAATCACACGACACATATATATACTGAAGCAGATCAGACCGAAATCCTAAGCCCACCAGACCGAAATCCTAAAGGTCTGACCGAAATCCTCCAGGATTTCGGTCATCACGACCGAAATCCTCAAGCAGACTTTAAAATGATCATATTTTCTAAATTAAGCTCTATAAATATAAATATTAAACCACAAAAATTGAGTCCTAACAAGTTGTAAACATCATTAGGTAGGATCCTTGTAGGTTTTAGTAAAAGTTACTTGCCTTGGATAAATTATGTATGTTTCTGGTGCCATGATTACTGTATCTAGAGTATAGAAAATCTATCATAAGCAACACTAAGAAAGTATTACATTATCACCATAGTTAAGAGTAGAACTTGTGAAACAAACACCCTAAACTGATAAATGGATGAAGTTATGAGCCCAACCAATGATTGGATTGGAGAAAGTCAACAAAACAAAACACACTACTGGATGGTAAAAAGACGATAAGTAGTTCCGATGAATGTCAACTAAAAACTAGCACCACTTGAGAGAAAAGCAATATAAGTAAAACCATACATAGCAGCTGAAATGAACTACCAGATTAAAGCTCCATAAAACTCATAGAAGCTTTAGAAGTTTCACGATAATAAGAACATAAACTTGGAGTTGAAGATCGAGTTGAAGTTCATCAAGAATTTTTGAAACATGTAACGAACAATTGAGCTCATTAATGTTGTCAATCGCGTCTCCGAGCACCGGTGTTCTTAGTCGCATCTCCATCCACAGACTGCCTGGGCCTATTGTTTTACAATGTATTTCTAACTTTCGATACTCGATCTCCATTAATTGTTCTTGATTATTGTGGCTTTGGGTGCAATCTTGAATTGCGATAGGAAATATGAGAATGAGAGGTAGTGCGACCAAGGGAGTAGGTGGCGTAAAAAATGAGAAGGAGGAGGTGTGAAGAAGAAGAGCCTAAGGTAGTCTTTGGTACGTAGTATTGTAGTAGTGGATGTAACATATTAGAACAAGTCACTTTGAAGTAGCATATGACATGGACGAGAGTTGAACAATTACCAAGTCAAATATGACTAATTCATTAATATTTAGTCTCACCCAAAATTGTGGAACATCGAGGAACAGAAAGCCAAATGGCAAAAAAGTTCTCTTACCCGTCTCTCAACTACAGTTCATTGCTACTCACACCTATACCAACACCAACACCCCCACCCACCCTACCCCGATCCCCACCACCCTGCCCCACCCCACCCTCCCTCCTACACCCCATCCTCACCCTACCCACAACTACACCCTTTCACCCCATCCTTACCCCTACCCCTACCCTACCCCTACACCCACACCTACACCTACACCCACACTCACACCCTAAACCCAACCCCACCCATACCCATACCCCCACCCCCACCTACACCTATACCCCAACCCTAACCCCATTCCAACATCACCGATGAAACTGGGTTATAAGGGATGCATTTTTTTAACACGTTATTTGTTAATTTAGGGAACCAAAATACAAAAAAAAAAAAAAAAAAAAAAAAAAAGCCCGATGACCATATACGTTCAAAAACATATAGTTTGATGAGCAACGATAACACTAATATTTTCTTTTAAACTCACAAAATAAAATTTAGTCCGAGAATTAAATATATAATGATTTTAATGAATATCAATTTTGTGGAATATACGATTGATAACCATTTGCTCATTTTTCATGTGTCCCAAAGAAAAATATTTTCAGTGATTTTAAAATATAAAGCAATTTTCGACATTAAAAGATAGATTTATCCGATCAACCAAGATGGGATGGGTTGATTAGACATTTTTTCTTTCACTGTTTATAATCTTTATAATTATTTTATGTACTTTTCTTTTGATAGTTTATAAATTATAATAGCACATATGAAGAAGGCAATTTACCTAGTTTCGGTCTCACTCAGATTGAGACTACACTTGTAACCAAAAGGGAGAGTGAGACCAACTTGTCACCCATTGCTTCAACACTGCACGTGAAAGGTTACATCTTGACTTACCAACACATGGATACATATTTCAATTTGAAATAATAAATTTGATTTTTAAATTATGAGCAAAATTAATTTAAATTAATTTAATTTTAGTTTCCCTATGCATATTTCAGTCAACAGAAGCTTTTTTTGTATAAGATTTTATGAGCGAGGACAAAGAAATATCCTTGAACTCAAACACCTTGTTAAAAATATTATAATGCATTCTTAATGGGTTAATTATTAATTTATGCAACCATGTTCCGAGTTTTTTTTTTCCTAATTCATGCGACATTATAATACATTTTTTTTTTTAATGTGCTAAATTATTATCAAATCATGCAATGCGTTAACTTGACACCATTAAATGTTTGATGCTACGTTAGTTTTCATCAGCCACAAAAAATCCACCCCATCTTCATCTTCTCCAACTTAAGATCTTAATAGAAATCTGTGAATCATTTGATTTTTGCCTGGTACTCTAGTGATGAAAAAGCTATTCAAGATCCTTGTTTTAATGAAAATAAATTGATTTTAGTTTAATAATCAACATAAATTGATTTTAGTTTAATAATCAACTCCAGTTTCGCTACCAATTCAATATCCTTAAAAATTCTCAAAAAAATTATATACTTATTCTGAACTTTTTTTTACAAGGGGTTCGACGCTTCGCATCTGACTTGTTCTGATTTATATTATGAAGTTCTCTTTTTGAACATGGAGCTTGTCATGTAGCCAATCTTGCAACCAATTCAATGTCATTAAAAACTGTGTACTTATTCTCAACTTCACAAAAATCGTCTTTTAACAATTTAAAAAGGGAAATTTTCAAAAAAAAAAAAAAAAAACTAAGCTTATAAATTTTTTTTTTGATTTTTGACATTGCATTCTCTTTTTTCCAATTAAGTCACTAAACTTTTAATTTTTTTTTCAATTAATGCACTATGTTTTCAATTTAAACCAATTGTTCGAGTGAGCCGGTTTCTCACTTGCTGGCGGAACAAAATGTTTATGTGACTTTCATCTATGATCATAGTTGACAAACATTTTCATATAATTGAACCCTTACGTATTTTGTACTCAATTTCCCCAAATCGGCATTTCTTTTCTTCTCTTAGACCATCACGATTTTGTGCAATGACTTCTCAAGGTCGCTCAAGTGGTTCATCATCCCAAAATGGTATAAGTTACTTACAATTTTCTACCCGTTATAACAACATACTCGACACTTATACACAGTATGCTACACGGAAAGGGCATTCCCCATTGAGTTCATTTCTTTTGAACCAAAAAGTGACAAAAAATGTTACAAATGGAAACTTGGAAGTTATTGCACAAAATCGTGATAGTTTGAGAAAAGAAAATCGATCTGGGAAAACTGAGTACGAAATATGCAAAGGTTCAATTATACCCAAATGATTGCCAATTAGGATCAATGGATCATAGAAGAAAGCTAAATAAACATTTTGGCTGGTCAGTAAGTGAGAAACCATATCATCCGGTCAATTGGTTTAAATTGAAAAAAATTTGAAAACATAGTGACTTTATTGACAAAAATTGAAAACTTAACGACTTAATTGGAAAAAAATAACATAATATGAAAATTAATTTTTTTTATAAACTTAAAGTTTTTTTTTTAAATTTTGTTATTTTAAAAATAGCATCAGCTTGTGTGACTATTAATATCTCAGGACGAATTAGTTCGATATCCTCTTCTGGTCACCAAGTTTGGCCTTTTTTTTTCTTTGATGGTATCTTGGAGCTTTTGTGAATGATTTTAATCATAGTGTCCATCATCATGTGAGCGCATATGAATGCCTAATTTTCAGATAATCTATATCTATATCTATATCTATACTATCTAATAAAGCAATCATTTTAATGCCACATGTCATTATTTTAGAACCTTGCTTTGCCATGTGTCTATTTATAAAGCTTCTCAATGTTGATTTCCCGCCTAAAACACGTAGGTAGACACATGTTAAGTCTTTATTCATTTGTCTCAACTGCTGCTCCATGGAATCGAGCCTTCTTCCCGAATTAGTCGCCTTTGATTGTGGTAAGTGGTAACTGCATTATGTTTTTGAAACCGATATCCCGACATTCCTCTATCTCTTTCAAAATTCGCCATCAAATCCGTCTTTATTTTGAAAATCAAATCACCCAACCATAAATGTTGGTCGATTCATCCTTTCAAGTCCATCTCTCTCGCTCTCTGTTTCTGTTTCTTGCGCATAATTTGTTTGGTTTTATATTTTGACTTTTTCTTTTTGCAAATTGCTTCACCATAATTCCTGAAAATTTCACCTCTATTAAATTCTGCATTCACTCATACGTTCAATTCGTTATGAATTGCAAAATTAAAAATTAGGGTTGGACGATACTCGTATATAGCCAATTCAATAGTGGACTCTACAAACAATTAGCCGCAGGTTTCTTCTTACAATGCTTAACAAGAGATTCAAGAATACTAAATGGTAAGATTATAGTTTTAGTTTATGAAAATTTCTCTTGGTGTGTAATTATTCGAGGGTTTATCAGACGTCTTTACAGGATCTAATTGCTAGAATTCAAGTAAGTATCTTGATTAATCCGACTTTTTAGTTTGTATTCATCATTAAATCGGAAGAATCTCAACACGTGCCAGATTCTAAGGAAATGTTGAAGGAAAGAGTTAAACAAGAAGATGGGGTTAATTTTTTGTTTGTGTATCATAAACTTTTCAATTCCATGTGTTTTTTCCACATGTGTTGTAGGGTTTGTCAGAGGCCCTCGAGTTCCATGGAAGGTCTCATGGTGCTAATATATCTGGTTTCCTAATCATCATATAGAATATACATGTTTATGTTTTAAAATAACCAACAGTTGGTTACTTATTGTGCATGTCGTTAAACCCCAAGTAATATCAAACTTTTGTTGTTGACCGAGGACCAAAAAGTTGAATGATTTTTTGTTTCTTGAATGTTTTTAGGCTTTTGAGTTGATGAAGAAGCGAGAAGAGACTAGATTGGACTATCTTTATAAGATAATTGAATGTAAAGCAATGCAAGATCTGGTTAAATATGTAAGTTATATGATTTAATGATATACTTTAATGTATTTTAACCGATTCCAGAAAGTTAATATAATTTTGTTTATTTGTTTGCTAAAATTTCCTTATTCCTGCTTTGACGAACACCTTAAAAAGTTAATAAAATGTATTCATTTATTTAAGTGTTCATTTATTGTTTGGAGTTTTATCTGGAATATGCATCTATGTCCATGTAACAGCCTTTTATTCCTTACTTTGTTATGTTTTTGTTGGTTAATATTTGGCAGGAGACACAAAAAGTGAGATATGATGACCAGAAAAAGCTAAGTAGCAAGGTATATAACTATTCACTTTGATATATAGAGTGTATTTAGGAGTTGTTTTTTTCAATATGTCGTATATGGTTAAAGTAGCTGCATAGGTAAAGTTGCGCATGTGTGGATAATTGCAAACTTGATTGAAAAGCAGTGAAAACTTTGTTGATCTTGAAACTGGGAAAAGTATGAACTTGAAAGTCTTAAATGAAACCTTAATTTTTTGATTTTAGTTACTATAATCGTTTATCTTCGAACTTGTAGTTACTTAAATCTTTGAAGGAATTCAGAAAAAAATTATGTTGTGTGAACTCAGAAGGCATGCCCGACCATAACTGTGTATTTGTTTTATACCAAACCTCAATTAAATGTTGGCTTTACTGTTTGTTGTATTAAAGTTGCAATTATCAGTTTTGATGCATATAAACTAATTGATACTTATCCTATTTTTTTTGATTTAGTGCCTGATATGATTTAAATATTTATAAATGATCCAGGGAAAAAAATAAAAGTTTGGTAATTATATTGGCACACAAAAAGCAGTATCTTCTCACCCAAGCCACCAACTATGGTGAGATTTTGCAGTCATCGAGTTTAAAAAGCTATAGCTTTTCTAATCTTAAAAGGGCTATGAGGAACTTCTGACCTGATAATGTATGCATGTCATTGAACTGAAACCATATGAGTCATTATTTTCTATTTTTGTTTTGAGTATCATTTTAGATTCTTAGACTGTAAATTTTTATTTCTTTTATTGAGTCATCATGTTCTTTTTTGTGATGACAGGTTAAGCAACCTTCGAGAAGTATTTGGGAGAAATGAAAATGAAAAAGTGCAAATTTTTGGAGATATCCCAAAACCACTTCTTCCACCTCTATTTAGAGAATTACAAGACATATGCTACATGGGGAGTATTAATCCTATTACATACACAGGGTAATTACTCAATTTATTTTTGAGTAAATTACATTTTTGGTCCTTGACCATAGCTGATTTTTGCTAATTTTATTCAAAAAAGTTATTTTTCAAATTTGGTCCTTATTTCGAACTTGCCTAATCATTTTGGTCCCGCGTTGTCTAAGTTGACATCCCATCTTTTTTAAAATTTTAAAATGACTATTTTTTCCAATATACCAAAAGTGAAAAAACTATGCCACAAGGATCAAAATTCTATTTATCTCCTATTTTTTAATTAACGTTTATAATATTTTATATGTGTATATGATTTTTTTAGATTTATATTAAATTTTAGGATTCATAATGAAGTATTACTCACTATATTTGTTTGCAACCGCAGGTTACCCAAATTAATATACTGAGACAAAATTTAAATGTATTTTTGTTCGGAGGAAAGCTTGGGATCATTGAAGATTTGTCAAATGCGTTATAAATTGCAATAACAACCCCTCGATTATGTTTTCTAATATATTTTTTTTATACTTTTCTTTTTATTTTAAGATAAATAAAAAACAAGAGTTGATTTTTATTACAATATAGTTTTTAAAAGCAATTGTTCGTATCAGTTTCCACTTGATTTAAATTTTAAAGTATGTTGCCATTTCTTGCAGTTTACAACTTTAATTTTTTTCATCTGAAGACATTGTACTTGGAAAAATCTATAAAACTACAGGAACAAATGATAGTAGGATGCTATAACAAATCATAAGAAGTATGTTATTAGGAATGTTCTCTCTAACAAATATGTTGTGGGTTTTTAGTGTTATACATAACTTTTAGAAATATGAATGTTGTTGATAATTTACTTGACTTACGATTGATTGAATGTGCTCGGTCAGTTTGTAAGAACAGTTTGAGAAGCTTTTATGTTTTTGCAATATGATCCGATACGGAAAACAAACAACCTATTGTCTTTAAGTTGTTTTAGGTGGAAAAGAGACTCGTGGATATAAATCCATGTGTAAAATATTGGATTAGTTCGTTCTCTATTAAGGCGTTCTTTTTAAATCAAGTCAGAAAGAAACACCCATTTGTGACATGGTACAAGGTAGCCATTCGTGTTTATAACAGGGTCACTTTCCAGAAATAACTATGTACTCTACAAAAACTCTCGATTACAGCAACATACTATGGATCTTGCCAATAATAGCAATGCACTTTACAAAAATAGTTGGTTACAGTAGCATACTTTAACTGTTACCAAAAATTGCAACCTACTTCCAGTTGTTGCACATAATATTTTTGTAGGTGGATCAAAACAAACCATTATACGAATAGGTGTAGTTGTTAATGTGTCTTTGTTCACAGATAGAGGTCAACTAATTGTTGTGAATACAATGATCAAGCTATGGAATTTATATAGATAATTAGTCTCGGTGCTCAGAGGTCAAAGAATAATAAGTTATGAAGTTAAGATGCCATTTTTAATTGAAGTAAATTGTTATTTCTGAATATTGAAAGCCAACCGAATAGATTACTTCAATGTCCTAAAATCACAGTACTTTCACACCTTCCGTTAAACTTATTACTTTTTCTTAATGTAAATTTGAAACAGATTTTGTCATGAATTTGGAAATTCTTTCTGTTGTCCCTCCAAAAAGGTGATTATTTTTTCACATCATTTTTAAGTTGAAAAGCAATCACCAAAATTCAAAGTATCATGAAGGAATTAAATTAAACAAGTTAAAATAACTAAATGTCTTGGATACGGGACATGTCAACTTATTACTAAAAACATGAAGGTCTAATGTGTCAGCATTGAAAACCCATTTCAAAATAATGACCATGCACGTGACCTTGGGCATCGTGTATCAAGCAGGGGCGGACCCAGGATAAATGGACACGGGGGGCACTGACCCAGGAAAAATGGACACAAGGGGCAATGAGGAGCACATTTTTTAAACGGGGGACACCTATATATAATTTTTTTTTACACTACGATGTAAAATTTCATGGGGGGCACGTGCCCACCCGGGCTCCTAAATAGGCCCGCCCCTGGTATCAAGATCTTTGTCACACCCCGATCCTTGGCGGAATCGATCAAGGCATGATATATTGTTCAAAGTCTCATGACAACTATGTTATAATATGATTAGATTCAATTAAGTACTAAGTATGTAAACAAGATCCACAACATACAAATACAAATCCAAATACAACAACATTTATTACATCAAATTTAAATAGTCTTGTGGGTTTCTAAGGTACACCTTACTTTTTATCAACTTCATTCTTCAAATCTGCATCATGGGTAAAAACAGGTCAACTACGAGAGTTGGTGAGTAATCTAGTTTTATTAAAGAAAATTGTGAGTTTGAATAATTTGAAATTTGTTTTCTTTTGAAGTTGGCAAACAACTGTTATTGAGATAACAGTTTATAAATCAAAAATTGATTAACAAATGATAACAACAACAATAAGTCCTCACCCTATATATACATATATATGTATATATATAGGATGGAGCATCTAATCATCATACACACTCAACCACGTGCAATCAATCACCTTAGCGTCCCAAGGCGGGGTGGTCAACCCAATAGCGCTATTATTGTCCATAACGTACCTCAAGAATACGAGCATAGTCATGGAGATTAGACTAAAAATGGTAATGCACTACAAGTACATGTAGCGTAAACAAACAATAATTATACAAATAATGATTCACGTATAAATGTCCCAACAATGTCTCAATGGTGAAAAAATAATAAAATGAAGTTGGAACATATTAAAACCACATGATACACCCCAAAAGTATTGAAAATTATAAAATATGGGGTAGATTACTCATTTTAGTCCAATAATGAATGCGCGTGTTGTACGATAGACGGCTCGAGTCAAAATGTCGTAGAACCTAATATAATTAATAGTTTTGGCTTAGGATTCGATAAACGGGAATATAGTATTAATAAAAATAATTAGACACCTATTTTTATATTAGATGAATTAAGAATAATTCATTTTGATGTGAATATTAATGTATTCATTTGTTAAATGAATTTTAAATTGAATTAATTACTTTGCATAATTAATTTATATTTTCAATTTAGTCAAGATTTTAATAATTTCTTATTAAAATAATAACTTGTCCAATTATAAGTATTTAGAGATTTTAACAATCATTTATATGAAATAATCATTAAAAATACATTTTTACATGCTTAAGTAATTAGGAAATTAGTTTTAAAGAGTAAACAGTATTGAAAAATTCTGAAATTATTAGGAAATCATTATTTCACATAATAGTAAGTACTGTAAATTTTTCATGTTTTCTGAAATGGTTTAGTATTTATTTATTATTTTATTGATTTAACAACATCAAAATTCAGTAAAAATAATAAATGATCCCTAAAAATTCTGGAAATTTAAGCATAGTTTTCTAACATTATATTGAGCCTACTGTAAATGTTTTGGATATTTGTGACTATGGGAAGTATTTCTTATGTTTTTCATGATTAACTAATCAATAAAATCATAAATAATAGGAAAATATTAAGAGAAATTCATTAGACTTTTTATTTATGATTAACATGTTATATATGATATTCTGATAAGGTTTTATAATTTTTGGACATGTGTAGCTATTTATTATCAATTTAAACCATTAAATAATCATTAAATCAAAACAAATAAGAAAACATTCTTACAAAAATCTGTAAATTTTGTCATGGAGTCTTTAAAATGTTAATAAGGTGCGAAAAATATAAAATCTAGTTTTTAACATACATAACTATATTTTGCAATTTATTTATCTACAACAAAATAAAATACAAAATAAGCATCAAACAGTAATATAAATGCATGAAACTTTATAAATCCACTTTACTCAACATATGGGTTGTTTCACAATTTTCCCAGAATTTATTGACTGCAAAAAGTATTTTATGTGAATTATTGCCCTATTTTATTGAAATAATTATAGTAATTCAATAAAAATAAGTTATTTTCTGAAAATTTCCAGAACTTCTTATTTTATTGATGGGATCCTGAGAAAAATCAGGTTTATGCATAAAATGAGTTTTAGATAGTTTGGTGGATTTAATTTGTTTCATTCATGAATTTGAGACTTTTAACAACATACCTTGATGAATGCTTCAAGAGGGATGAAGATTGAGTATATTGGAGTGTTCTTGGCTGAAATATGAAGATTTCTAGGATGAATTTCGAGATTGAGAGTGAGAGAAAGAATAGATATGGTTTGAGTGGTGATAAGAATAATGTGTTGGGAGAAAAATGAAAGGAAAGATGATGGGAGGTGTGAGTGGGAGGCAATGGGAATAACCTTTTGCTTTTAGTGGTATTCATAATTTTCCACTAACACAAGCATATTTTATATAATATATTAATTAATATAAGAGTTTTATAAAATTTAATGTAGAGTTTATAAAAATAGAGTTTTATAAAAGATAGGTTATTATTTGATTATAACAATCTACTTTGATTTGAAGTTTAATTATAGCATTCAAGTTTGATTCTTTTAATTTAATTAGAGCATCATACTTTGATTTAATTTTAATATGGTATCATAATTTAATTTGATTATAGTTATAACGTTATACTATGCTATATTGCTATTAACGTCAATTTATATCGTAGTGTATGGATTTTGATCCTATTAGCGTCAAGTAATCTGAGTAGGGTTTATTAAATTTCCAATTGGGTTGGGTTGACCCGAATCCATTTTAGGCGGATGTCACAATCTTCATCTCTGAAGCAATGACGATCTTAAGACTTTGTTTGATGCTTATAAGCTAGCTTTAGTTTTTGAGCTTATTATTGTTTAGTGTATAGTGAGCCTACTAAAATAGATTATTACTTAAGTACCTATTAATTCCATATTTTAGTTATGTGAAAGATATCATATTCTAATTTTTTAATATCTACTCCATATATTAATTCACATTACATCTTTTTATTGATTTGA
>CM042014.1:32183903-32276403 GCA_023525715.1 Cichorium intybus
TATTTCCCCATAATCGCAGCAACGCATGACTTTCATATCTAATATATACATAGCGACCCCAATTAATGACATAATTAATAAATACACAGGACTATTGAGTTACACACTTGACTGAAAATGAAAAGAAAGAATAAATAAATATAGAGACTAATTTGTTATTTATTAGTAGATAATGAAATAACTATAAATTCTAGATAATGACTTTTTATGCAATATAGGCTTGAAATTTAGATGATGGTATTGTTACCCTAAGTGAGCAAACATGGAGACAAATGAAGCTCTTAGGGTTTGTATACTATATAAGGCATGGAAACCCTTGAAAGAAACCTGAAGGAAATCCTATGATTTGTTCTCTACCTTCTCTCTCCTCTCCACCCTTTTTGACGACACAAAAGCCCTTCTATAAGGGTTATTTTGATTTTTCTTGTGCACCAAGGAAAAAGGAAATCCTATGATTTGTATACTATATAAGGCATGGAAACCCTTGAAAGAAACCTGAAGGAAATCCTATGATTTGTTCTCTACCTTCTCTCTCTCCTCTCCACCCTTTTTGACGACACAAAAGCCCTTCTATAAGGGTTATTTTGATTTTTCTTATGCACCAAGGAAGAAGGACGAGAAGATCTTTCTTGTTTGAAGTCAATAGGTGCAACCTTAATAGAGGAACTCTCTTTTGGGTTCTCTTGATTCTTATTGGCATCATAAAAGGTGTTATTCTATTAACCTTCTTGTAGTCTAATTATTTGATATCAATTGATGAACTTTAGATCGATGGTTCAATCGTGATGCTTATGGTTTTATCCTTCCATTGCCTGATGTTTGTATATGGTTTGAAATTAGTATCGTGATCCAACATTATTGAGTATACTTGGTTATTTGAGTCCCTCCATATGGCTATTAACAAATTTCACTTTACTTCACCATTCTAGAATAAGCCATCTAAACCAACGACCTTCCTACAAACTTTATTCCATCCATCTCTCAAAGTTTTAAAATAGACTAAAAATCATTAGAAATAATAATTTTCATCAGGGTTTACATTACACCTACCTTACATGATGACCTTTGGTTTAAACAAAGAATGTCATGAGCATAATCCCAAAACTTTTGCATAATGATCAATTAACTTACCTTCAATTAATTCATTAGCCTATTTTTTAGCCTTCTAACATTTCCCAATTGACACAACATAGTTAAACTTTTGTTTTAATGTCAGTAATAATCTATTTCAGTTTTAACTTGGCTTGTTGGCAAATTCTCGAATGTAATGTCTACCAATCCAATAGGGTGTAACAAGAGACCCTAATTTCAAAATTTTAGCACACTTATGAGTTCCAATCATACCTTTTATTGGAATGGTCTGTCTCCATACATCCAAGTCGCATGGAGTTGAAATATACATATGTTGAGTTGCTTTCTTTTACCACATCTAGTAACAATTCTAGTATTGTCACATTTCACAAAATATAGTTAATAACCATTTGCCACAAATCAATTTGTCAAGCAAAAGTTCAATTGGGCAGGAGACTCAAACGTGTCACAAACATGGGCTTCAGTTTCCTCTATTTGATTATAGGATAATGAATATGATGTTTAACACCCTCCTCCCCTTGAATCCTATCTTCAATTTGGCAATCATATGACTATACACATGTGTTGTAATATCATCACTCACATGTGAAGATGAGTTGCGTAAATTTTGATCATTCAATAAAAATTTAAAAATGTATACTTACGCACTTGTTAAAAGTGGTAAATAACGCTTCTTTTGGTGAATGACCAATGTATATGTCATGCACCTATATGTCTACTTCATTTATCTCATTAAATGGTTCATATAACCAATGAAAGACGTCGTTGAATTCGTCATCAAATGAATACATAGCTAAAACCGGCATAATCAGCAAAACATATTACATCTATTCTAAAATTGAAGAAATGAAAATTACGCCAAATTCAATGAAATACACTTTGTAGCTCACTTTTCTTTAGAGACTTTTTATGTCTTCAAACAACCGTCGATTTCAAATTTAAGATGCTTATGGTCTGATTAATACATCTCGTTTCATGTTAAACCTTTTTACTAATGATTAAACTTCATTACCCAAGAGATTATGTGTAACCAGTACAATAAAGTTGACGTTTCTTGATGGACTTACCTTCTCAAGATGAGACATAAAGATAACGGGGTGTTGGAGCGTCAAGGGTCACATCGTTAGACATATTGGCAATAGGTTATCGGCTAATAGAACGGTAACATGCTAAATGTCATATAAAAAAAGAAAGAAAAAAAAAGACCAAACTTTAAAGTTTTAACACTAAAAAATTAATATACGAACAACCCACTAAAAATATGTAAATCTAAAAACTTTTATCTTATCTTAACTTTAGTAAATATATCATTTGAAAGGTTAGTTGTCAACTTTACATCAAAGATACTGTTTTTTGGTCCCAAAAAAGTATAGATGACATATTTCGTGTAGTTTAGAAACAAAGCATGTATCAAAGATGTTCTTTCAAATTATTATTCTTATAATACTAAACGAATTATCGATAATTAATTGTATAATAAAACTTAGAATAACTTATATTTAATCTGCAAATCATCATAACAATATCACTTTTGGATTTAAGAATAGTTACTAAACGAGAGCTTTAATATTTGTCATGAAAGGTTCATCGTATTTGGATTGTCATGGAATAGTATAAGCAAAATGGTATCAAAACTTTTGAATGCTACAAGCCTAAACGTGCTTTCTCCATCACTATTAATAACAATTAGCTTAGAGAAAAAAGATTTATTAATATATCTAAAAAATCATCCAAAAAATTAGAATTCTCATCATCTGTTTATTAAAATATTCCTTGTAATTAATTAGTCGTCTTTAAGAATGTGACTAGGACTAAAGAACAAATATACTTTTTTCTAACAATTTTAGTTAAATAAAAAAAACAAAGATAAAGTTATTGTATATAATATGCATAAAATCATCCAAAGTACATGTTTATACATTATAATACAGAAGATATATGAATATTATATATAGTTGTGTGTATGTGTGTTTCAAACCACTAACTAAAGACTATAAGTTTCGATAATTTATATATTTTATGTGATAGATATTATCTTGATTATGGTGGCGGTTTGACGAACCCATTAAGGAGTATTGAGTATTGACCTTTCAAGCATCCTTTTTCGATACCAAAACTAACATACATTCTTAGTTAAAGATTATTGTTTCATCAATAATCCTGGTGTCGTGAGATAATTGACAATTTAAAGTTCAAGTACTTGAGAATTCCAGTTTGTAAAGGGTTTAGGAGTTAAACTTTGTAAGAAAATTTATTGTGTCCCACACTCCACAAGCATATTTTAATCATAGACTTCTACTTTTATTGTTTAGTTAAGGTTATGGAAAAACATAATAAGTGAAGATTTGTTGTATGTTTATTAACATATTTATAAATAATAATATTATTAGACTTTTATTTCCGAATCTTGGATCAAAATAAAAAAAAATGCATAGTGGGGCCCAGTGGGGGCTCGCACGACGGATTCATTGCGTGAAAGGCAGAATTATATCCTTATTTTTTTTCCGCAAAGACTTCGTTCCGCGGCATTATTGGATACGCCAGTTGAAGATTCCCTTGAGGAACTTATCATGAATCCACTGATTTCTGCCGCAACCAATGATACTGATATTTTGGCAGCATTTCGAGTAACTCCTCAACCTGGAGTTCGGGTAAGACCTCTCCAGTCCACCTCTATTTTTTACTCTATTTTTGAAGTAAAAAATAGTGTAAAAAGTGGACAATCTTCAACCCACATCTATTTTTCACACTAATTTTACTTTAAAATGTATATTCCTAACATATTTTTTTTCTTCATTTACAAAGATTATCAAAATCTCCCTTCTACTTATTAACTTTTAACATATAATTACTCTATTTTTTATTGTAATAATATTCTAAATTATGTTATCAAAACCTTAATAACAAAATAATTTATTCGCATATAATTAATTTGAAGAAATTATGATTTTATTAATACAGAATTTATTAAATAATAAAAGTACATTTATAATACACTCTTAAATAAATAGTATACATTCATTTATAAAAATATTACACATACATTTAAAAAGTTATAACATATTTATGCGGTCGACTAAATTTCTTATAAATGGTCGACTAACGCATTCTGAATAATGAAATGAGTTTCTTTATTTTTAATACATTTATATCGAGCAAGAAATTGGTGGAACCGACCATCTTCATATATCGTCATGTCAACCTTTATCGGCGACACTTCTCTTGCTACTTCAATTGGTGCGTTAAAATCACGTTCACCCTCAATTATCATGTTATGTAAAATAATGCATGTAGTCATTATGTCATGTAATCGTGTTTTATTTTTTTTTAAATATACGTAAATTTTTATATGAATTCGATATATAAATATTTAATTTTGATAATTATAATTAATTAATATTATTTAATATATAATATGATTATAAATATTTGTTATTATATTTAAATAAACTATAAATGTATAAAAATAAAAACTAAATGACTAAAAATGACAAGTGAAACGTTAACTTTATATTTCAAATACTCAAATATATAGTTGGTTATTGAGTGGGGTTGGAGCAAAATAGAGTAAAAAATAAAACACTCTATTTTTAGAGTGAGGTTGAAGATGCTCTAACCCTGTCATATATTTAATCCCGCCCAGATATGTTTGTAAATGAGATAAAATCACGTTTCCTATTTTTTCCCGGCATAATGGGTGAAAAGTGAAAACTACTTTAAATTGTTATGTGCCTAATGAAACCAATAGGAGTTACTTTTAGTTTAGAACCTAAAAATAAACCTACTAGGCTACTACCCAATACCCATATATGGACATGGCCCATTATGATCATTTTCTGTATCTAGATGTGGAAAAAAAAACCGGTTTCAAATAATGGATTTAGACCGGACTGATCTGAGATTGATCTAAAACCGAGCTATCTAGTTTTGGTTTAGACGGCTGATTTTAGGTTGATCCCTATATTCAGCTATAGATGATCTTTTAACGGTCTCAAGTTCGGTCGGTCTTGATTTAAAATGATAAAATCGATCCGGACATAAAAAAATTAATATTTTTATAACCGGTCAAACCCGGTCCCGATAAACCTTAATACCGTGTTTTAAAAAAGAACTTTTGTTTAAGTATTAAAAAATACATATTCACAAGCAATGTGAGATGTGGGATTACAGATTACTTGCATCCTTTACTTCTTCCTTTTTTTTTTTTTTTTATAACAATAAGAGAATCAACTCTCCTTCCATCCACTTCCATTGTAGGATTACATTACATAAATCTTTCTATAAATGTCAATATTATGGGTTGAATTCTTGGAACTCATATAAATCTTTTTATAAATTGTTGTTTTTGTATCAATATATATAGGACGTGACGCTTATGGGTAGAAATCTTTTTGGAAGTTGTTTTTGTGTCCATACATTTCACGGTTTCATACTACTTAAAGATCTAGTTTTTTTTCTTTGGGGGATGGATCGGCATCCTCTCATTTGAAGACTAACTTACATTTCAATGTAATATGCCTATAGAAATATGATTTGTTTTCAAGGTTAATTTTCTGATTTAAAGTATTAGTATCGTAAGTTCTTTTTTTCTTTCGTGTTAGTTGTTGCTAAAAATGTTTTTGTTATTACAGTGGTGTTTAATTATGCAATTTGAATCGGTTAGATATTGAAGACCAATCCAAAAAAACCCAAACCCGACCGAAAAATCTGAACCCGAACCGAAGCAAATACAAAGACTGCGGGACCGACGGCTTGCCTTTTTTTTTTTTTTTTTTCCTATTATCCTGAATTCACCGGAAGACCACGACGGCCGATTTACTAACGACTCCGTATGATGGAGTCCGAGCATCTCGCGCAGAAGCAACTCAGCAACTGGGCTAACCAATCTTTAAGTTGAATTATGCTCAGATCACCAACGCCGCCTGCATTCTGAAGCCTCTCAAGTCTGAACCAGAAATTTCATATTCCACAATGTCATGGTTCGCTAGATCAATCGCCAACACCCTCAAACTAGACGACGACGAAGACAACGAACAGTACACTGTGAACAAAAACACAGGCGACTCCAGTAATCAAAAACATGAACAGCAAGTCGACGACGACAATTCGCCTCAATCTCCAGGACAAGGAGTCAAAGAAGACCTATCTGAGATCACAAAAACCCTAAGTCGTCAATTCTGGGGCGTCGCGTCATTTCTTGCCCCTCAGCATCCCCCTGGAACGTCTAATGAGCGATCGGAGCCGTCTGATCCAGAAATTTCTGCTCCGGAAGCGATCTCCGGAATACGCAGAGACTTCGCCGAGATCGGAGGGAAGTTCCGCAGTGGAATTTCTAAGCTGTCTAACAATATTGATGTGTCGGAGATCACGAAGATGGCTTCGAATTTTCTTCAGCTGGAATCGGAGGATGAAGATTACGATTCGACTGATGGCGATGGCGATGGTGCCGTTGGTGTTACGGATGATGTTGTCGCTTTTGCTAGGGATATCGCTTTGCATCCCGAGACTTGGTTGGATTTTCCTTTACCCGACGATGAAGGTAACATAATTTAACTTGGTTCGAATTTCAAATTTCAAACTAACGATTAATGATTTGCCTGCTCATTACTCAATTGAACATTCATAAATTATGATAGTTAATGGTCATTTACTTAATAGTTAGACCACAATCATAGCTTAACGTTACAACACCGATCCTTCATTCGTCCCAAACCTCTATGAAAACCATGTCCTCTTCAAATTTCTGCTTGCTAATTTGGTTTAATAATCAGATTAAGCTTTGCTTTTCCTTTTAATCCAGATTTTCACCTGTCGAATGCCCAACAAGATCATGCTTTAGCTGTTGAACATCTGGCACCAAGATTAAGTGCTCTTAAGATTGAGCTCTGCCCTAGTTACATGACCGAAAATTGCTTCTGGAAGATATATTTTGTACTTCTTCATCCGAGACTTGAACACCATGCTGCCAAACTTCTATCAACACCCAAGGTAAGTCTGCTACAAAGCAATACCAACTTCTGTTCTTCATCTTCAGATTTTCTTTTAAATTCCAACAATTTTGAGGGACTAAATCCCTAATATCTCCTGTATGCAGATTGTGAGAGCCAGAGCCTTGCTAACACATGAATTAAAAAACCGACAGTTGAAAAATGAAGTACGAAGAAGCAATTCTTCTGAAAATACAGCTAATTCTGTACCAGAATCTGTACTTCTTGAGACTGTAAAACACCCAATTGAAAGTGATGAAATTAAGATTGTTGATAAATCTGTGATTCAAGAGGAAACACATGACCCGACCAAAGGTAAAGATGAAGATGAAGCAGATGAGTGGTTAAAAGAAGAAAGCTCGGAAGTTACAATTTCGATCCAGAATAATGAGGATATATCATTTAGTGATCTTGAAGATGATGATGATGATGATGGAAACATTCCTATACATTACAAGAAAGACACAAAGGAATCCAATGAGTGGGTTGATATTGTTGACATTGATGTGGCATGACATTTGGGGATTATACTTTCTGATTTGTTATGTCTATGATGATGCGTAAATAGTTTGTTTTACAGTTTCTCAAGTTTGATTTTTTTCATTCGGATAAGAAAACTCTTGCATTTTGATTTTTTTTTGAAAAGACAAAACTGCAAAAATGGTCCCTATGGTTTGCTGTGTTTTGTGGTTTTGGTCCAAACATTTGCAGTTTTGTATGGATGGTCCTTTTGCGGTGGTTTCTTTATGGATTTGGTCCCTATCCAAATTGAAATGTCCATTTTACCCTTTTAATTTCTTTTTTCTTTTTTCTTAATCATTTATTAACATTAAATAAATAAAAAAGAAATTAAATCCCACCCCCACCCCTACTAGACCCCAAGACCCTCTCTCTCGGTCAACAAAAAACACCCTTCCCGATCTTCTTCTCTCTCTCTCTCTCTCTCTCTCTCTCTCTCTCTCTCTCTCTCTCTCTCTCTCTCTCCAGCGCTGGTCACCTTCTCCGATGCAACTTTCACCTTCTCTGGCGTGACTGTCGGTCCAAGCGGGAGCAGCTCCGGCTGCTGCTTCGTCTGTCACACCCTCTGTACCTTGAGATCCCTCTATCTGCTCCGAATCTCTCTTTTCCTCGCTATCTCCTTCGATCTGTATATCAAGCACACACACACAATCAGTGTGTGTGTGTGTGCACAAGGCATCTGCTTCCAAATATCGCTTCTTCTTTCTTGTTCCCATCTTGTTAGTCAGTAGAACCGGCAGTAGCTTCAGGCGACTGCCCTTTTTCTCATCTCCCTTCTCGATCTCCCTAATTTTATTCTATTTCTTTCTCTTAATTTCTGATTTACGCACACACACACACAATGTATGTGTGTGTGTTCTTCGTTTTCTGTGCCTCTCGATCGATCTCAATCTGTCTCTATTTTCCCTGACTCACTTTACGCATCCTCACACACAAAAATGGAGGTGGTACAGATAATGGGGGGATGACGGTTGGATGGGGCAAGGAGATCCTAATCAGTTCGACGGACCAGGCGGCTCGGTGGCCAGATAATGGGGCCGAGGGGTATGATGGGGATGCTAGGGAGACCTCGAGGAATGGGTGTTAATCTGATGCATAGACCACCACCATGGGAATGTATTCACTGATGAATAACACTGGTGGTGGTTCAAATGGGAAGCCACCGAGGTTCAAACGGGAAGCCACCGAGAACAGATGAGGACGAGAGAGACGAGGCCAGGTTAAACCGGAAAGGAAAAGGGGTTGGGGATTGGTTGGGACCCATTAAAAGGAATGGTTCGTGAATGATGGGGGAAGTGGTTTTTTTGTTTTTTAATTAATAAAATATGTTAAAGGGTGAAATGAAAAACAAAAAAGAAATTAAAAGGGCAGTTTAGACATTTCACTTGGGATAAGGACGTAAACCACAAAGAAACTTCCTGATAAGGACTATATTCACGATTTTGAAAGATAAGGGACCTTATCCACAAAAAATCATAAACCACAGGGACCATTTTTGCAGTTTTGTCTTTTGAAAAATATACAAAGTTTTTTTTTATTGGCAAAATTTCGTTCATATCCTTACAAACCCTTCTAATTACATCTATATCCTTATAAATTTGCTAATTACATATATGTCATTGTAAACCTTAAAAACTCTCATATATATCCAAAAAATTAATTTAATAATTATTAATCTTTTTAAAAACTAAAAAACTGCTTTTAAATTGGTTTTTATTATTAAAAAAACAATTAATATGTTAGATGATAATATTAACCTTATTTCATATAACCTAATCGGTGATTGAGTCTTACATGTTCCTCTTCTAAATCTCCATTTTCACATGTGCTTTTAATGCCATCTGGTTCTGGTTTTACATCATTCAGTTCCTCTTCAATAACTCCTTCCTCTTGTGGATTTAAGATTACATCTGATTCCACCTTCAGATTGTGAACTTCACTTATATCAATCACCAGCATCGAATTAATCTTGACTGCCTTTTCACTTTCCTTCCCCACTTTCCTCTCTCCAGATTTGTTTGCAGTTTGTCAAGTCGATCGTCTCGTGGCATATGTTTTTTGGACATTACTCTCTTTTTTCACGGTGGTTGAAGTTGCAGCGACCTTTCTCCGGCTTTTTGTTACAACTGATGCAGGCGACTTCTGGTCATCTTTTGCGTCTTGTTCGCAGTCATTCAGTTGACTATTGACGTTTCGGCGAGAGGAAGTTGCCTGAGCTTTTCTCCTAGTGCTGGACAGGGCGGGAGTTTCCAACACATCGTTCTTTGGTTCTTCAAATCCTCCAACTAATTTCTTGCTGGTTTCACGGCGAGTTGTTCTGGTCTCTGTGGGAAGTATGTTTTCAGCTTCGGTGGTTTTCACCTTTCGGCAAGTAGTTGTTCGGCATCTGGTGGCCGGAACTTTAGGTGAAGAAACCTCGAAAGATTACATATGGCGAGTAGTTGTTCGGCATTGGTAAATGAAAGATTACATATGGATAATTTAGTAATTTAGTAATTATATAATTTAAAAGCAGTTTTTTTGTTTTTAAAAAGATTAATAATAATTAAATTAATTTTTTTGATATATATGAGAGTTTATAGTGTTTACAATGATATATATGTAATTTATAATTTTATAAGGATATAAACGTAATTAGAAAGATTTGTAAGGATATAAACGAAATTCTGCCTTTTTTATTTAAACATGTAAATTTGAGGTTACCTTTTGATTTAGCAAATTTAGCCGATGGAGAGATGTGAAAGGTTAATTCCAAAATGATCTTACGTTTTGATCCGTATTTAGCACATGTGGTCTTGTAAATCTTTTTAACTACAAAATAAGTAGAGAAATGTGTAAGGTAATAGTCAAAATGAGCCAGGCAGCAGACATGTTACGTAAAATGTCAAACATATCGGATCAAGTTGTCTTGAAACGTTTATTATTTGTTTTTATTAAATAATTAGTAATTATAGTTTTGGTCCCTATGGTTTGCACTATTTTTCATGTTGGTTATAGTTTTCAAAATCCCACATTCTTTTCCCTGTGGTATGTATTTTTTTAATAGTTTTGGTTCCTAGTCCTATTGCTCTCCCTTATGGAAACACAAGTCACATTGTTTGAACAAAGCATATAAACGAGCATACACCCATATAAGCACATGATAACACGTACAAAGTAATGAAACTCACCTGGTAGCAAAATGTTTGAACAATGCAACTTGGAACGTGATTAGGGTCCAACTAGATACAATACTATACTCGATGGAGTAATCTGCAAACGAGGATTACCCAACTAGATAGAATACTATGCTTGATGGAAGAGACCTTTAGATAGCGAATCCAACTTGGAACGTGATTAGGGTCCATGACATATGTGGCAATATCGAAGCATACATGTCTAAAGCTTGACAGTAACATTAAGGACTCGGGGGGTATCATGGACCATGTATCTAGAAATTTCCGGAGTATTCAAGAAGCCATTAGAGCATACAAGAATGATCAAGAAGATCCTGAAAGGTCTTAGGATTCTTTAGGACATTGAAGAATAATCTAGAACACTATGGAGCCTTGTAAGTATGTATAGATCTTGATAGATAGATCTAGAAAAGTCCTGTATGTAGGATGGTTTAAAAACTTCCCAAGAGGAGGTGGCAAGACCCTATAAAAATGGATGGGGCTTATTTGCTCCATATCATTGGAAGTAGCTTTCTAATTTCTCGAGAACTATTAATATACACTTTCTTTGCATACCCTAAAGTCTTGCAGCTTTAGTCTCTTACTATCCAAAGTCATTTATTGCATCCAATGATCAAAGGTAGCTTGAATTAGGCGGAAGTACACTAAGTGGCACCCATTGATCAAATCGTCTCGTGACACTTTCCAAAAAAGGACTATTGATTGGATTGGCAATTGAAGTTTTAGTTTTGTCACAAATTGGTCGGTGAACATCTAATCGTGTTAACTAAAACCTTGAACTCTCAAAAGTGTGACAATCTATCAGTTGAGATATATTATAATAGATTTATCAGGTTTCCGTCCCACATGTATGTCACGTTAGCACCTCATGGAAGAAGGTTGCGAGAATTAGCCTACATGATATTTCACGTAGGGCGGTAACCTGCTGAATCTGTTATAGTCTAAATCAATGGCTAGATTATGACAATTTTTGAAGTTGAATGTCTTAATTAGCACGATTAGATGTTTAACAAAAAAATGACAAAATCGAAACTGTCATTGCCAATTTTTATCAATAATCTTAAAAAAGAAAAAACATGGTAATCTACTGGACATGTTATAACATGTCTTAATGGCTTTGAGAATTGAAGATCTTAATTGATATGATTAAATGATTATAACCAAATGATGGCAAAAATAAATTTTTCGTGATCAAGTTTATCAATAATATCTACAGAAATACCTTTTAAAACAAGAGTCAAACCTTGGTCTTCTATACAAAAATGCATACCGTTGAACTAACATATATTACATATTAGAAATGGAATATAACATCTATAAACAATCAATAAAATACTATTTATCATGAAAAATTAATGTTTGAAAATTATACAAGGTATATAATAAAATATAGACAAAATTGCAAAAATGGTCTATGTGTTTGTCATTTTCATGTGGTTTTGATCAAAAAATGTTTCGTGGTGCACCATTGGTCAAATTTCAGATCTTTTTTGTGGTTTTGGTCTCTATCAACTTGAAAAGACAAATATACTGTTGGATTAGGTGTCTAAGCCATGACTTATAATTGTATTTATCTCATAATTAAAAGCAAAGTCCATTTGGGTTGCCCTCATAGATGGAGGATAGACGCATAGTTCAGTAGAGAGAATAGTTGATTTATTAATTGTTTAATAAATCAATAGAAACTAAATATATGGTTTATTAATATATTTAAGTGTTAATATATTAATTAGAAACTATAATAATTAATTAATATTTAATCTAGTATTAATTGGATTTAATTTTGTGATTAAATTAATTAATAAAAGGTGCAGGGACTGGTTGACATTTATTCAATAGTTGAATAACTAGCCAGGTAAACTAGGGACCAAAGTTGGCGCCACCCTGGAGGCTCCTCCAGGAGTTGGCGAAACCCTAATTAGGGTTTAGGGGAGTCTGGTCCAAGTGGCCAAAAGCCTTGTCCATTTGGAGGCTTTCTAGGGTTTCAGGTGTAACCCTAGGAGGCTATAAAAGGAACCCCCTGGGCACCTCTTTCTCACGCCATCTCTCTCTCTGGGTTACTCTGCTGAACTGATTCCTCCATAGCATGGGTGTGACTTGCATTTGAGGCAGGATTCTTTTGTTGCTTGCTTGAAGGATCATAAGATCAAAGGTTGGTTTTTCTTAATTAATCTTTAGAAATAATTGTATCCTTTAGGGTTTTAGTTTATTATCTTCATAGAAGAAAACATAGATCATCTTAGGGTTGCATGTAAACCATAGGAGTTATTTGTTCATTGATTGCATAGAAACCCTTCAGTGGTATCAGAGCATAGGCTTGTTTTCTTATGAATTGATATAAACTGCATGCTTGATTCTTGCCTTGAGGTGTTTTGCGAAAACTCCTCCTTGGGAGGCTTGAAAGTCGACGGTTTGGCTAGGGTTTCCTAACCCTAGCCGCCATGCCCTAATGGTCCCCTTTGATTGCTTGATTTGCTTGCCATAATAGTATGTTGTTATTTTTGGTAATTAGATTAATTAAAATAACTTGAACCTTCCTTACTTGGCTTGTAATTTTCGAGAACCATAGGGACCATGATAGAAAAATTAATTTGATTAATTTGATAATATCTATCTTGGATTTAATTAGTTTAATTAATTGTTAATTAAAAGACTAATTAAATCAGTTTAAAGAATTAATTTAAAATTTTCAAAAAATTAGTAATAATTTGCGAAAATTAGAATAAAATTAATTCTAAAATATTTTAATAAGATTAAAATATATCTTATATGTATTTATGATTAAAAGTTAATTTTATATATATAAGAAAATTGGTTAGTCTTACCGTTAGTAGGCCTCATTCACAAAACTGTCCTCTAAAGAGGGTATAAGGCGACTGACTATAAAATGTTAGTCTATTGGGTATCTACTCTTACCCACCGCTCTCCTGGTCAGTCGAGTGTCGTTAGCCGAACGGGTTTGATAGAACCGCTAAAGCCTCTTAAAAGTATAATGCTATAATTGAAAGTACTAGAACCTTAAAACAAATCCCAATCTAGTTACTTTAGGTTCAAAATGTGAATTGGTGCTAATCCATGAAATTGCACATTGCACTTTGTGGAACGTTGGTGGAGCGTGTGTGGTTTACCGGCACGCCAACTGGGGTCCATAAAGAGTCGCAATGGGTTTCTTGATTTTGTCATTATTGACGGAGCGTGTGTGGATAACCGGCACGTTAATTAGAGATGACAATTGACTTCAAGAGTACCAAGCAATTTGCATGGTTATTCACACCCGGTTTGTGATCCTCGGTATCCCAGTCACAAACAGCGAGGCATTCCCGAGATTAAAACATGCTATCGAACAGTTCGGTAAATCTCAATGAAACTAGGAATTCCATTTTAATAAGATTATTTTCCGCGGTGGAATTGGCTGAATCGTCATTCGCCTACCTTGTAAAATTTACAATAAAGATTACGGCATCCCTTTTTGATATTGTAGATTGTTATTGTAGGATCCTAGCCTTATATTTATTCTTGGGTGAATATAAGGATTATTATTTATATCTAATTAAAACTACATTCTTCTTGTTCAGATGTCTTCTGACCAATCCGTTCCCCACTCAAATCCCGGTAATGTCACCTCGATTCTGTCATTGTGCTCAAAAGTGACGTTGGACGGCACTAACTACAATGACTCGATCCGCAACAACAAAATGGCTCTGCGGTTCGAACACAAAGAGTATGTTCTGGAAACGGAGCTTGTTGATGTGGACACTGAAACCGCTACTCCCAAAGAAATCACCACGTACACTAAACACTCTGATGATGCAACCAAAGTGGCTTGCATCATGATCGCTACTATGAACCCTGAACTGCAGCGTATCTATGAGGACTATTGGCCCTACGAGATGCACAAAGAACTCACGGAAAAGTTCCTCAAGCAAGAGCGCATCGAAAGGCGTGAGGTTGTAAAAGCCTTTACTAACGGCAAGCCTAAAGATGGAGAGTCCATCTGTGCACATGTGCAAAGGATGCATGGTTATGTAGAGAGGCTTAGGAAGCTGGAAATGCCTGTCCATGAGGATTTAGCAGTTGACATAGTGCTAAACTCCTTGCCCAGTTCTTATGACCAATTCACACTGGCGTATCATTTGAACAACAACCAGGCAACCCTAGCTGAGTTACACCGCATGCTTCGTACAGCTGAAGACGGGATGAAGGGAAAAGGTTTGCTCCCTGTCAACCCGCCTGTCCTGGCTATTGGCTCTGGAAAAGAAAATAAACGGAAAGGCCCTCCTAAGCAAAACTGGAGGGAAAAGACTCATGTCGGGTCATCTAGCGGTGCCCCGAAAGGCAAGTCTTCCGGCATTCCACATGTTCAAACCCCAAAGAGGCCGACTTCTTTTACTGCAAGCAAAAGGGTCATTGGAAGAGGAGCTGCCCAACGTATCTGCAGGATATCAAGGACGGTAAAGTGAAACCGTCACAAGCAGGTACATATTCTATATCTAATAACTCATCTTTTTCCCGTTCTTGGGTCCTTGATACAGGATGTGGTTTTCATATCTGTTCTGATTTGCAAGGCCTAGAGGAAAGTAGGGAGCTGTAGCATGGCAGATTGAACCTGGTCATGGGCAATAGGCGAACGTCACCTGTTACCAAGATCGGTGTTTATGGACTAGTGCTCAGTAGTGGAGTTAGATTAGATTTACATAATTGTTGCTATGCGCCTGATATGGCAAAGAACATAATTTCCTTTCATGCATTGTTTAAACAAGGTTTTCATTATGAGTTTAATAAATTGAATGGTTCAATTTCTGTTTTCAAAAATGATGTTTTTATATTTAATGCTATGCCTTGTGATGGAGTGTATGAATCTATTATGTGTGTTGATAATTATGGTAAAAATGTTTTAGCTATTGATGCTTCAAGCAGTGTAGAAAAGGCATGTCTGTGGCATTGTCGCCTTGGCCATATAAACAAGAAACGCATCGCCCAACTCCAAAAGGATGGAGTGTTGGAATCATTCGACCTCGGGTCGGATGATGTATGCGAGTCTTGCTTACTTGGCAAGATGACAAAATCACCATTCAAAGGTTCCTTTGAAAGAGGTAAAGGTCTGTTGGATATCATACACACAGATGTGTGTGGTCCCTTCAGAACAACCACTAAAGATGGCACGCGATTCTATGTGACCTTTACCGACGATTTTAGTAGATATGGGTATATATACTTAATCAAGAATAAGTCGGATACCTTTGAAAAGTTCAAAGAGTTTAAAAATGAACCAGAAAATCAATTGGGCAGAAAGATAAAGATGCTTAGATCCGACAGAGGCGGTGAGTATCTTAGTATCGAGTTTCTCGATTACCTCAAGGAATGTGGAATTGTTTCACAGTTGTCGCCTCCAAGAACACCTCGGTTGAATGGTGTTGCTGAAAGGCGAAACCGAACCTTGTTGGACATGGTTCGTTCCATGATGAGTCGAGCCTCACTTCCGATCCATTTCTGGGGGTATGCCTTAGAGACTGCCGCCCATATCCTAAATCTTGTCCCAACCAATAAGGTTGCGAAAACACCGCACAAAATGTGGACGGGGAAAGTTCCCTCGTTGGCACACATCAAAGTCTGGGGCTGTGAGGCTTACGTAAGACGTGAGACCCATGACAAGCTCGCAGAAAGAAGCGAAAGGTGTTATTTCATCGGATACCCAAAGCAGTCTTTTGGATACTTGTTCTACAGACCAAGCGAGGACGTGGTCTTTGTAGCGAGACGGGGGTTCTTTCGAGAGAAAGAGCTCATTTCTAAAGAGGACTGTGGGAGTACTATCGATCTCGAAGAAATTCGGGAAACGACCGATGAACCAACCTTAGAAGAAACTAGCCACCAGCATGAGGAAGAGGTTCCTGTTGGACCCACCGACATATCATTGCCCCTTAGGCGTTTAGGTAGAGTTAGCATGCCGCCCAAGTTCTATGGTTTCCATATTACTTCGGACGGTGACACGTTAGTCAGTGATCGTACATTGACTAATTTGGATGAGCCAGCTAACTACCGTGAAGCAGTGGCAAGCCCCGAGTCTGCAAAATGGAAAGAGGCAATGGACAACGAGATAAAGTCCATGTATGACAATCAAGTTTGGAACTTGGTTGACAATGTACCGGGTCGAAAGACAGTCGGATGCAAGTGGATCTTCAAAAAGAAGATCGACATGGATGGAAAAGTGCATACTTATAAAGCTCGGCTGGTTGCGAAAGGATTCACTCAAACCCCGGGGGTTGACTATGATGAAACCTTCTCACCAGTAGCCAAGATTAAGTCAATCAGGATAATGCTTGCCATAGCTGCGTTTCATGATTATGAAATCTGGCAGATGGCTGTCAAAACCGCTTTCCTTAACGGGAAACTGACTGAGGATGTTTACATGAGTCAGCCAGAAGGTTTTGTAGACACAAAGCACCCTGATAAAGTATGTAAGCTTGAAAGATCAATCTACGGGTTGAAGCAAGCATCTCGCAGCTGGAATCTTTGCTTCCATGAGAAAGTCAAAGAGTTTGGCTTCTCTAGGAGTGAAGATGAGTCCTGTGTATATGTCAAGACTAGTGGGAGTATAGTCACTTTCCTGGTGCTGTATGTTGATGACATACTGCTAATGGGAAACGACATTCCGACCTTGCAAGATGTTAAAGCTTGGCTCGGGAAGTGTTTCGCCATGAAAGACCTAGGAGAAGCTGCTTATATTCTCGGGATAAGAATACGTAGAGATAGAAAGAGAAAATTGATAGGGCTAAGCCAGTGTACATATTTGGAAAAGGTGTTAAAAAGATTTAACATGGAAAATTCCAAAAAGGGAGAGCTGCCAATCCAAAGTAATACTAAATTGAGTAAGACTCAAAGTCCGAGTACCGATGAGGAAATAGCTGAAATGAGTCGAGTACCTTATGCTTCGACAGTAGGGTCGATCATGTATGCTATGCCATGTACTCGTCCTGACGTGTCCTATGCGTTGAGGATGGTTAGTCGGTTCCAGGGTAATCCTGGAAAAGAACATTGGATTGCGATCCAAAACATACTCAAGTATCTGCAAAGGACAAAGAACATGGTATTGGCCCTTGGTGGCAGCGATGACTTGAAAGTGAGTGGATATATAGATGCCAGCTTCCAGACAGATAGGGATAGTGGACGGTCCCAGTCAGGCTGGGTATTTCTTTTGAATGGTGGAGCGGTCACTTGGAAAAGTTCCAAGCAGGAAACGGTGGCTGATTCAACGTGCGAATCAGAGTACATTGCAGCGAGTGAAGCGTCTAAGGAGGCGGCTTGTCTGAAGAATTTCATCGGGGACCTTGGAGTTGTCCCGAGCATTTAGGAGCCGGTGGAACTTTTCTGTGATAATGAAGGAGCGGTCGCCTTGACAAAGGAACCGCGAGACCATGGAAAGTCCATACATATCGAAAGAAAGTACCACTATATTCGACATCAAGTAGAAGAAGGTCACTTACTGGTTAAGCGGGTATCATCAGAAGACAATCCTGCAGATCCTTTGACTAAGGCTCTGAGTAGGATCAAGCACAATCAGCATGCCAGGAGCATTGGACTGAAGGATGATATTAGTTTTAGAAATTAAATAGATTTGAAACTTGTAAAAAGTATAAATGTAATTGACTCGGTGATTTTATAATTGAGATTTATAAATGAGTATTGTTACTGCCTTTGTCGATTGTTTATTTCTGTGTTTCTATATTTGCATGTTTAACTTCCTTAATAATTAGATTATTTAAAGTTCCACAGTCGATCACACTGTCAGGGAGTAAGTGTGAACAAAGACTGTCATGAATCGGTTGCAGACTGTCTAATGAGTTAGACATTGCAGTAAGATTGCTGCAACGTTCATGAGTACTTAGAAAATATAGATTTGAGTATTGGATAAACCCGCGCTTAACAGATTGCTTCATGGATTATATCACGAGCAATGTTAAGACAATAATATCCGTTGATCTTTAAGTGGAGAGATATGATCTGTTACTTGTGATACAAGTACTTATTGACAACGCGAAAACGCGCCAGTAACTCGGTGTTATAAAACGCATTGTTGTATGTATTTGGACCCGCAAAAGGTATGGACATATAAGTCGAAACTTATCCGTCCCCTGACCCGATGGGAAACAGATATCTGTAGGCCTCTCGATGATTTTGAAGTTGACTGAAAGTGTTGGCCAACCGGGACTAAATTGATGTGTTCAATTAGTAGTCTCAAAAGTCATATGCAAATCAGAAATCGAGAAACAGAGTATCAGACCAAGATTGATGTTGATCCATGTCTTGAGTCTGAAAATATCCTGTTGGACGGAGGATTATCAGATCACTTATCTTTGGACAGAACTGACTGGGTCAGAGTTCAGACAAGTAAAGTCATAGACTTATCCAAGTGGGAGACTGTTGGATTAGGTGTCTAAACCATGACTTATAATTGTATTTATCTCATAAATAAAAGCAAAGTCCATTTGGGTTGTCCTCATAGATGGAGGATAGATGCATAGTTCAGTAGAGAGAATAGTTGATTTATTAATTGTTTAATAAATCAATAGAAAATAAATATATGGTTTATTAATATATTTAAGTGTTAATATATTAATTAGAAACTATAATAATTAATTAAGATTTAATCTAGAATTAATTGGATTTAATTTAGTGATTAAATTAATTAATAAAAGGTGCAGGGACTGGTTGACATTTATTCAATAGTTGAATAACTGGCCAAGTAAACCAGGGACCAAAGTTGGCGCCACCCTGGAGGCTCCTCCAGGAGTTGGCGAAACCCTAATTAGGGTTTAGGGGAGTCTGGTCCAAGTGGCCAAAAGCCTTGTCCATTTGGAGGCTTTTTAAGGTTTCAGGTGTAACCCTAGGAGGCTATAAAAGGAACCCCCTGGGCACCTCTTTCTCACGCCATCTCTCGTTCTGGGTTACTCTGCTGAACTGATTCCTCCATAGCTTGGGTGTGACTTGCATTTGAGTCAGGATTCTTTTGCTGCTTGCTTGAAGGATCATAAGATCAAAGATTGGTTTTTCTTAATTAATCTTTAGAAATAATTGTATCCTTTAGGGTTTTCGTTTATTATCTTCATAGAAGAAAACATATATCATCTTAGGGTTGCATGTGAACCGTAGGTGTTATTTGTTCATTGATTGCATAGAAACCCTTCATATACCCCTTATATATGTTTTCCTATTGTTTATATTTATTTTAATAACTTTAAATAATTAAAAATAAGAAGTCCCCCCCCCCCCCCACACACACACACACTCTCTCTCCACACACACACACACACACTCCACTCAAGAACTTATACACACACCACCACCACTGACATCCATTATCGTCTGCCACGACCATGATCATTTACCACCACTAGAAACAAAAGAGAACACACATACATACGTTCCAAAACCCATACACAAAACACAACAACAACAACTAAAATCAATACCTGAAACTGAAATGAAATCCTACCTCAAATCAAAACCAAATCCTTGAAATCAAAAGCTAACTTGCAACTCAAATCCTACCCTCAAATCAAAAACCTGAAACTCATCAGAGGGTGTTTAAATCGAGCAATTTTCGAATCTGAGGTGGATTATAAGATATGTTCCCGATAACCTTCCCATTCTCGCATGCTTCTTCCACAATCTTCAACGTCAAAGCTAACCAACACCTAAATACAGATGCAGTTTCAAGTTCATTGATCATTCGATTACAACTTCTCTGATGTTATCGTTACAGCCCCTTTCCTAGTGAAGCCATCAGACGTTGAAACAACCCCACGCCAATCAACAACAATAAGAACTCCAATGAACCTTCAAGTCTTCAATCGATATCAGACAATCACAAACATCGACTTCATATTGAATATTGATTTTAGATCTGTATTCAGAAATTGATGTTGAGTTGAAGTAGGTTTGATACACAACCTTCGTCGTCCATTCCTCTATCGCCCATTCCTCCGGGATCACCGACTGGACCCACCTCGGTAAATCAAACACCTTGTCTTCACCGAACGACGAGAGTAGTGCTTGACTGGACAATGGGCCTAACCCCAGCTTTGATACACAAACATCGGGGGGGGGGGGGGGGGAGGAAAAGGGATCCGATAGAGTGAAAGAGAGGGTGGGGTGAGTGAAATCTTTTTTATTTATTTTAATATAAACAATAATAAATTAAATTAAATAAATTAAAAAAGAATTACTTAAGAGATATATTTGTTATTTCATTTCAGGTATGGAGCAAAACCATATAACAATATCAACCATAGAGATCGATTTCACATAAAAGATCTAAAATTACACTTTTAAATGCATCACCGAAATTTTTTAAACTAAAACCATATAAAAATAACAAATATATAGATCATATTTGCAATTTTGTCTAAAATATAATAACGTATTTATTTTATTTTTGGATAGAGTTTTACTTATTTCAATGGGGGATAAGGTCGGTTTTGAGGGTGTATAATATGTACAGACTTCCTCGACGACCGATGCGTACCTGCGCAAAAGACTCGCCGTCGCAAAACCTTGCTAGGGCTTTCCAATTCCAGGTTCATTTGATCGTTATGCATGTATACATCGATTTGCGATGTTATCTGTTTACACATGATTGCAATTGCAAACCCTAGGTCAAGAATTATAAAAGAACCCCCGATTGGTTTCTTCTCGTCTTATTAAAAGTGCAAAACTCAAATTTTCTCGCAAATTCTCGGGAAAGTGTGCTGTATGGATCTAGAGACGGTCAACACGGGTCTACGTTTCGCCCGAAAAAGAAAGAAATGGATTCTTCTCATCACAGCCTTAGGGTTTTCGAGTTATGGAGCTTATAGTATTTGTAGACATCCTTCTGTGATTAAGAAGACGGACAGGGCGATGAAGGTTTTAGGCGCCTTAGCTTCAATTACCGAATTCCTTGGCGATTCCGCTGAGACAATAGGAGTGATTTCCAAGGATTTGAAAGAGTTCGTACAATCTGATTCCGATCAAATTCCTAGTAGTTTGAAACAAGTTTTCAAAATTACGAAGTCTGACGAGTTCTCGGAGTCCATTATTAGGGTTACAAGATCATTCACCGTGGGGATTTTACGAGCGTATCGAGTTGACACCGGAAAACGTGATTCAGGTCCAAGTTTTCCCGATAGGGCTTTGGATAAGCTCTTGACTCCTCAAGGTTCTGGTTTTGCTTCTATCGTTGTTGGTAGTTTCGCCAGGAATCTGGTCATCGGAGGTTCTATCTCCAATGGTTCAAAGAACTCCGGCAGTCCACTTCTTGAATGGGTCGATGTAATTGCTGACGACAAATGCAGGAAGCTAATCGGAGATTGTATCCAGCAGTTTGTAACGACAATGGTCACAGTTTATCTCGACAAAACCATGGACATAAACACCTACGATGAGATCCTATCAGGTTTGACTAACCCTAAACACGAAGAACAAATGAGAAATCTACTCACGTTAATCTGCAACAGTGCTATCGAGACCTTCGTCAGAACTTCTCACCAAGTCTTAACAGATTCCAAATCGAACCCTAAAACCTCATCTACTATTAGTAAAGTTTTAGACGGGAAAGAACTAGTGTTGAAAAAACTAAAAGTACCAAAAAGTAAAATATCATCTACTTTATCAGTTCCTGGCAACATGAAGTTCGTTCTTGATGTGACTGGAAGAGTCACACTCGCAACTGCCAAATCTTTTCTGCAATTTTCTCTAAACACGTTATCAGAACGTATGAAAAGAAGCTGTCAAGAAACTTACAGGTACCTGACTGAAAAATCTATGATTGTCATGACAATTTTCATTTCACTGTATCTGCACGTTTTAACCGGTCCATGGAGTATGGTTTCATATTAGGTTTTGAAACAAGAACTATCCATGTGTATATATTCTGTTAAAGAATCTCGAAAATAACAATGTACATGATTACATGAATAAAAATGGAAACTTTTTCATGGGGTTTGGTTCTGTGTATAGATATAATCGATATGGGCAACAAGTGTCCTTCTCATTAAGCACTCTTCTTCACCGATTCCTTCACATCCTTCTTCAATCTTAGCGGTTTCTCCACTTCCCTACATTGTAAAATGTTAATAAATTGAGATTTTTAAAAATGTAAGTTCTTGGATGATTTTCACGATACCTTGTTTTGATGTTTTGTCATGGTGGCGGCGGTGAGGCGGGCGGTGTAGGGTGGTGTAGAGCAGAGGAGGAGGACAAGTATGAGGAAGATGGTGGTGGTGGTGGTTTTAGACATGGTTGTTGTTCAGGTGATTAGGGTAAATGGAAACATGTGAGAAGATGTGAATTTATAGGAATCAATTTGTGTAGTGTGAAAGGGAGACTTTAATTGAAGTAATTGCGAATCTTGAATCATTTAATGTTTTAAAAGTTGGACGTGAAATGGTTTGATTAGACGAATAAGGAGGACAAAGAGTATATGATTACCTGTAGGTCAGCAGAAAGCCAGAAATGTTGGGATGTAGACAAAAATGATTAATTTGGAGCTTCACCCGTGAAGTCTGTGGTGGTCTGATTATGGTGAATGCTGTGAGAATTGTACGTGCACTAGTTAAAAGTGAATGAGGCATTTTGTCAAACACATGGTGTGCATGTAATTAATGTCGGGTCAACTTTGCAAATCTAGTGGGTAATCCGTGTTCATGGACAGTTGGTAGTTAATCGCCTCGTATGTGCATTAAAGCGCTTTGAAAAGAATCTAATTCATTTAAGATTGTATGTTCGTACCTTCAAGTCGATGAACAAATTCGCTTTTGATTGTGTTATTTAAGTATGTCGGTTGGGGAATTGCATGTGAAAGCTCCACAATTTGGATGCTAGTGGATGTTAAAAAATATATTAAAATAAATACAGCGTATGTGTTTTAGATTGTTCATATAAGCAAGTGAAGCCCAGCCTAGCTGGGTGGATGCATCCGGGTTATATACCCATGTGGTGGAAGGTCTAGAGTTCGACTCCAACTAACCCCATATGGGAGATTTTCCCTGGTCAACGAAAAACAGGTGGAGGGGAAAGGCTTTGCGTCATAGGTAATTGCCAACCGTCCTGGGTTGCAAGGTTGAGTACCCTCAAGTGTTAAAATTGTCGGTTCCAAAAAAAAGATTGTTCATATAAATGTAAGAGTAATTTACAATTTTGGTCCCTGTGGTTGTCCCAAAATTGCACTTTTGGTCATCCTTTTGGTTTTTCACGTTCATGGTCCCTGTGGTAGTGTGGTGGTCCCTGTGGTAGTGTGGTGACCAAAATCTTGCACCTTTGGTCCTTTGGCCAGGTGAAAAGACCAACATACACTTTTTAATTTATTTTTCTTTTTTCTTTTGAAATATTATTATTTTAAATCAATTAAAAAAAAAATCAAACCAAAACGCCACTTATCTCTCCGTCGGTAACTCCTTGTTCGTGTTCTTGGATTCCCGGCGAGGACCACCTCATGGACGGAACCTTTATCGGTTTTGGCATCTTTCAAGCATAGAAATCGATTCCTTCGAACAATGAATAGACTTCAATGGTGGTTTGCTAACCTAATCCTCGACCGGAAAATGTAGATGGAAGAGGGGCGGAGGCTGTTAGCAGCTTCAACAGTTCAACCTCGACCGGAAGATGTAGACGGGAACATGGTGAGCCTTGGGGTTTTGGATTTGTGAATCGGCAGTATAATTTGAAAAGTTTAATCGGCTTATATGTCCCCTGAGTTATCTCCTCTTCATTAACGCCTCCACTCATTGGTATGAATCAGTTCAGAGTCGCAAATTCTCTCATTCCCACACTCGGAATTAGGGCCCGTGGTGGAATCGCAGAAGGGGAGAGATTTCTTGATGAATGTCTCAAAATTGGATTCACAGAATGGGAGAGACCACCGCAGAGTCCATTCTTGATAAAGGTCTCCATCGTATAACCCACCATCGCAAAAACCTTTAACAGGTACCTGCAACATCGAAGCCCATTATCAACACCATCTCTTTCTTCTTCCACTCAACCAAATCAATCGACTCACTGTTACCTTACACCAGAAGTTTTTGATAGCCAGATTGCTTCCATCAATGTTTTTGAGTCCCTAGAACACGCTGCCGGAGAAGACGTAAGTGGGGTAGGGTTGGGGGTGGGGGTTGAATTTTTTTTTAATTATCAAAATAATAATATTTCAAAAGAAAAAAGAAAAAGAAATTAAAAAGGGTATATTGGTCTTTTTACCTGGCTAAGGAACCAATAGTGTAAGCAAAAGTGCAGTTCTGGGACCATGAGCGTGAAAAACCAAAAGAATGACCAAATGTGCAATTTCGGGACAACCACAGGGACCAAAATTGTAATTTACTCTAAATGTAGAACTACTTTGTTAAATGGCATCGACCTAATTCCAGTATTCTACTGTTTATTACTTGATATAATTTTCTCATTGAGGAGGATTTTGTATTTTTTGGGTTGATTGCCTTGTCGCCTTTATGTCTTCATTTGTGGAAGATTAATTAATTATCTACTATTTAGAATTATAATTATGAGTAGTTAGACTGGAAGCCATATTTCCATCCCATGAGATCAAATACGTAGTAAAATCTATCTAAATTCAACAACGATTTAAGCACCTGAAGTCAACAACTGCTTAAGACGAAATTGATTTTCTGTTTTGCAAATTACAATAACATATGTAAAAGAAGGATAGATGGAACACAAGGATATAAGTTGGTCTTTGTAACATAAATATGGGAAACCTAGAAATGTGAATATTCTTAAATTTGGTCGCCTATTTTTTATTTCGAATTTTGCATGAGATGTTGTATTAGAAACTTAGAAATGTGAATATTCTTTTCTATATTCCCAAATGAGTTAATGTTTGACACTAAAAACATATAGACGATGAGAGAGCTCGGTTTGAAAAAATTAAGTTAATGTTGCATGCTTCTCTTGGAATTAAGTTAATGTTGCATGCTTCTCTTGGAATTAAGTTATTGTCTTTGGTCCCTTGAGACTTTTAAAGTTAAACATTCTTTATTTTTCTTATTATTTATGTTACGTCATCATTTCTAAACGTGGTGCATTTCACAAGCACTTTAAAAATTTCCAGCACCTTCAAATCGACCCTAGCTTAGCTACTCAAAACTCTATCTAATACACAACATAACATGTACATTTCAGGCAATTGTCTCTTTGCAGTAGAAGTCTTTCTTAAATTCTTTTTCCATCAAAAAAGTCAATAATTTCATGTACCCGATGTATCTTGTTATAATCTTATATACTCCGCTAGTATAATAACTCACCACTAATATTTAGAGGTGGTCATTGGACCGATTAGCCAATTTGGACCGGTTATGGAAAGCCCAACCGGATATGACCCCCTGTTTGAAGACTAACCGCTTAAGGACCGATATGTACATGGACCATGGTTAACTAACAAGCTTTAATAATAAAATCGGCTAAAAATGTCTGAGCACTATGACTGGTTATGAAACCCGGTTTTAGAATTGTAGGTTTTGTCGCTTGACCCGGTTAACGCCCGGCCTGTACGGGAGGTCCAGTTATGAATTTCAGTTTTGGGCCCGTGACTGGTTATAATCAATCCTTTAAACACTTGTGCCGTTTATGTAATCGCATATCTTAATGGTTGACATTTTCCTGTCTTCACATCATCACATGTGACATGATTATCAAACTAAAACTAGAATCAATTAAAAAGAAATGAGTTGGGTTGCGATCGACCAGTCCCGCTTAGTTGGGCTTCAGCAGTATCATTGTATTATGTATATGTATACTACACTAACGTACATATTGTAGATAGATAATACCAAAAGAATAGATTATCTGTAGTAGAGCTTAATTTTTTCCAATTTCTGGTCTCAAATTCAAAACCTATTATTAGCATTTTCTTTGAATTGAGAGAGAGAGAGAGAGAGAGAGAGAGAGAGAGAGAGAGAGAGAGAGAGAGAGAGAGAGAGAGAGAGAGAGAGTCATTTTCTCCATACAATACAAATTGATATTATAGGATTTTAAAAACATTGGGCGAGGTTTATAAAATGCATAAAACATAGAGATTTTTTAATGATATTTGGATTAATGAATCCATTCTTTATGCAAACCAAGAGATTAAAATGAATTTAAAATCCAAATCTCGTTAAATTCTTCCAAATCTCTCAGACCAAACATCCCCTAAGGCTAAATGATTATTTAGGCAATATCATTTAACTTGTAGTAAATAATGAAACAAAATAGTTTTGCTTTTTGACACAAATCATGCATCTTCTTTTCAACATTTTAAATAAGTTACATGTAAGTTATTTATACTTTAATAACAAATTAAAAAGGTGGTTGGCTATGTCAAAAACCCATTTGAATTATAATTGATATTAAATTTTTTTGTCTATAAATAAACATTAAACCTAGACTTGGTAATGAGGCGAGGTTTGACTCTAATCCGGTTAAAATCTGTAAGAATTATATAAGTTTATCTTGATTTTTAATTCCTCTTCCCATTTACGACATGTGCCCGTTAACTATTCTATTAAATAGGTTGGATATAGATCATTATTGATATGCTCCATTTATAACCCACTGTATTTAAGTATTAGACTCTTTTAATCCCCCCTCCCCGGCCCATTTTTGTCTATTTATAGTTCCAAATTCAAAGGGAGGACTGATAACTCGTTCAAATCTCCTTGTGTGCCATTTATAACTCAAGAAAGCTTCACCATCTCACCTATCAAACACATATGCATCTCAAAAACATCATCAATCAACAACTATGTTTCTTCTTTGAGTTCCATTCTCCTCAGCGATAACTATGCAAGCATCCGTTTCTCTGCAATATGCTCTTATTACTCAGTCTCGATCGTTCAATTGTTCAAGTCTTCTCACAAGTGTAACATCATACAAGATGTTATCAAAATAAAATACGTACATATGTCCCCGAGGACCGAGTTGGATATTACAACTACCAAAATATGATGCCAACTACAGAATGTAAAGTCTCTAAGTCCTCTATTTCCCAATCATGTGCTTACCCCTATTACAACTGCAGGTTCCTGCAAAAACAACATACAACATAAAGAGTAAGCTTACAAACCTTAGTGAATAATCTCACTACCAAACATGATCAAATACAAATATCAACTTTAATAATAATAATAATTTTAACCTAACCACACCACAATGGTAATCATTCATCATACGTGCCGGCACCTAGTTTGTTAATTAAATGACAATAAATATGTTGAACAACTTAACCCTAACATGTAATACCGTTTTTTTAAATTATAGAGATTTCGAGTTAATCTTGGTGTGATTAAGATTAGTTAGCTTGTTGTATGAGTTTGGGTGATTAAAAACCCATTTGGGAGAAGTTTGGACTTGAAAAATGCCAAAACAGAGCTACACGGGTCGTGTATGGTCACATGGGTCGTGTAGAAAACCTTTAGAAACCAAACAGTAAGCCTTCCAGAGTCACACGGGTCGTGTACCTCTACACGGGTCGTGTAGAGTGTTCAAAAGGAGTCCAAAAGCCAAAACAGACCTACACGGGGCGTGTGAGTCTACACGGGTCGTGTAGAACAGCCCTACACGGGGCGTGTGAGTCTACACGGGTCGTGTAGGCCTGACAGCACTATATAAAGTGCAGAAAATGCACTTTTCGGGAAAAATAGACCCATTTCGATATCCAGAGCTTCCTAAGGCGATTTTCCACCAAATTGAGCCATGAGATGCGTAAGGAAGAGTAAGGAGACTTCAATCTAACCCCGTAAACACGCTCACAATTCCTAAATCATCAAGGTGAGTAATTTATTGATTTTGGGGGTTTTGAAACCCTAACTTCCATTTTCGTGTTTTAGCTATATATTGCTACATGTGTTGTTAGTAGATTGTTAGTGGATGCCTTTAGAGTTATTTGTGAGATTATTGTCGAGTTTCTACGGTTGAATTAGTAGAACCGCGAATTTGGGGGTTTCGGTAAGTATTGAGTTAATATTACCATTTATACTCTTTTGTTTCCTCTTTTGATTTATATATCTTTGAGATAGATATAATTGAGATGATTGTGGATATTGGAGAATTGATTTAGACTATGGTGGAATAACCAAGTCTAACGAACAGGAGCCCGGTATGCGTAAATCGGTGGTTCCAAACACTAAGTTGTTATCAGGTGAGTACTCTTATGTACTTGAGTAGAATTCTACCTTGTGGTAAACTGAGTATATATATATATATATATATATATATATATATATATATATATATATATATATATATATATATATATATATATATATATATATATATATATATATATGTTAGGTTGTTATTGTCGAAATCAAATTGTGATGTAAATTGTTATATGTGAATAACCACAACCTAGTTGAACATACATATTGATTGTATAAACAGAGTAGATGTTAGTGTAGTCACATTAAAGAGTTTTGAGTCAAATTGCATAGCCATGAGGGCTATTGAGCTGGAATAGAGTTGGAGTGATTATGTTATCTGTGGATAACAAGAGATGAGTTGAAATCTATATTGAGTATAACAGTAGAGTATATGATAAATTGGTTGAGTTAAAGAGTCTTTGAGTTTAATTGTTACAGTCATGAGAATTGCTATGATTGAGTATAAGTTGGTTGTTAAAAATAAATATATGTGAGAATGTGGTCGAGTTACGAGTAGTACTAAGCGTGGTATTTTTATTGAATTAATGTTATTAAATATTAGCTGGTATTGTAAAGCTAATATGTTTGCAGATTTCAGAGTTAAGAGAAAGTGGATAATTGCTAATGAGATTAGCAAAAGAGAATGATAAAGATATTTATTGAGAGGGATTACTGGAGTGTAATTGAGATTACTCACTAAGCTTTATAAGCTTACACTTGAGTTGTTTGTTGTTTTGCAGGTATCTGTAGCCGTGATAGGGGAAGGCATGTGATAAAGAAAGATGGACAACTTAGAGCCTGTCTTTTAATTGAAGTAGATTTATTTGTAATGACTGGTTAAGATTGTAAGGACCTTTTATGTAATTATTGTGATGATAACATCTTGATCCGTGCTTTGATTACAAGTATACCCATTTTGATGTGTAAATTGTTTGAAAATTTTTTGGTGTAATTTGTATGAGAAACCGGGCGTTACATAACACCATACTCTAGTCACCAAGACATATATACTTGCCACTTAGGCACACAATCCGGCACATAGGCACACACAATCAACAATCAGCTATTACACAGGTGGTCAACTCACTAGGTGGTCGGCTCCCCTGGTGGTCGGATCTCCATGGGTGCTCGGCTCCCCAGGTGGTCGGTCCAGCTGCCAATACTGCCCTGCCAACACTGCCCTACCAACACTACCCTACCAACACTGCCTGCACCACTAACACTGTCTGTCCTACTAACACTGCCTATATCGCCGACACTACGATTTGTCAACACTACCTGCCCTTTGAGTAGTTGATCTAGCTACCCACACTGCCCCTACTCTATGAGTGGTCGACTATATGGCCAACACCGCCTCATCCTCTGGTGGTCGATTCTATGGCCAACACTACCCTATTATCTGGGTGGTCGACTCTATGGCCAACACTACCTGACTACAAATCATATTCTGCTATCCGTATTATTTCTTTCACTAGCTATATACAACCACAACCTATCAACTCGACTATACTTAAATAAGCAAGTACACCCCAATACCTTGGCTATATCAGCAAAACAACTAGATATATGTTTCCCCAACTATATAAGCTACAATTATCTAATTCCACAATTCATCACACATACATAATATAACAACGGGTAATGAGAATCCGTTCCATTTAAGTACCAGAGATTACTCACCTGGGTAGCACTACAATTACACTAGATCTGCTTAGGTTAATTTGTTCTTCCTTCTGCCTCTAAAAGCTGAAACACCCATCATATATAACTTCTGAGTATCATAACTCAGATCCAAGACCACATCCTTAACTAATTTTGTAAGAACCCGCGGAAACTTGTAATGGAATATAAAATAATTATGTGTAACAGTAAAACTATGAAAGAAAAGGGCAAATTGGTCTTTTGCCATGTTTTGGATCCTAATGTAAAATATTTTGTATTGTGGGTAATAATGTAAAATATATAAAGTTTTATGTAATAAAAATTTAATTATAGTGGCAAAATCCAAGAAGTGTTACTTAAGGGGGTAAAATGGAAAATTGGAAGTATAAATAGGAGAAAAATCTCCTAAACTTCCCAGAAGAGTGTGGAGTGTTCGGGAGAAAGCCAGAGGATACGGGAAGCTGAAGTTCTGCAGAATTGAAGCGAGAGTTGGGGTACTTGGTTGGAAGATTGAAGATTTCATTTAGAACTTGGTGGTTTCAAACTTATAAGGTAAGATTCTATGATCCGAACCCACGAATTCACGTCGTGGTGGCTATTCTCCAAACTGAAATTTGATGAGAGGTTACCACAACGAATTCTTATGTTCTATCTAGCTTAAATCATCACACGAAATGGATTTCTACCCGTAAATTGTGGTTGAATTCATGAAAATGGGTTTTGAACTCAAGAACCCTAGAAATGGGTTTAAGTGATGAAACTGATTTTATATAGTTCTTATGGTCTTGTTAAGTCAAACAAGACATAAATGATGCAAGAAATCAGTTTCAAGCTTTGAAAATCTAATAAAATGATTTTTGGTGAAAATGATGATTTTGGAAGAATTTTCAAGTTTATAAAGATGATTTGATGATTTTGAAGTTTAAAGTTAAGTATAAGTTGGTATTTAGGGCCTGGAAATGACCCTAAACTAATTAAGTCAAGTATTAAGAGCTTAATGGGGTGAATAGTGGAACTGCAGTTTGAAAAATCGCCAATTAAGGCAACTTACTTCATGGTCGCGACGCGACCTATGCCTTGGTCGCGACGCGAAGCGGCGCAGCAGTTTTGAAGTGAGTCTCCTACCAAGTGAAACTTGATTTTTGGACTTGAGGCTAAACTTGTCCGTTTGACCTCAAATTTTAAACATAAGTCCCTTATGGTCCAAAACTTCGTGGAAAATTGTCGGAACCGAAATACGACCTCCCGAGGGTACTGTAGTAAAATACGCGTATTTCGGAAAAATTTACAAATTAAAGGAAGTTAGTATAATAAGGGTTGTAGCTTAGTTATAACCCGTAGTTACATGATATGGCACTCTTGTGCTGTAAAGTTAGTTATGGTGTATATGAATTGAGTATAAATGTATATCTTGTAAATAATAGGTGGTGGCTCAAGCACGGTTAAGCAAGTAAAAGAAAAAGGAGTTCAAGAAGCTAACTGACTCCTAGAGGACTTAAGGTGAGTATTATGTGGATTTTTTAGTACATAGCAAAATGAGTTTTATTCAAAAATGTTTTGGAGTCAAAGTGGTTTTATGGCTTTAAAAGTATTTTATGAAAAATATGCTTATAATGTGTACAGAATCCTTAGGATCTGGCAAATGTATATCTTGTAAATAATATCCTTAGGATCTGGCAAAATCGATACAAATTACAGACCTGGATTAGGAAGAGAATCCTTCGAAATCGGACAAGCCAAACAAGAAACCAGGACTAACAGTGAAAACTCTGAATCAACTCTAACAGATCTATCCACATCTGTTAATGAGGAAAATTCAGACGATGAAACAGTTATCAACTGTAACCCAGATGATACTGATTTCACTGTTTCCAAAAGATCTTTCACTAATAGGTCTTCAACCCACCAAATCCAAATTATCAACCAAAACTCCAAACTTAAAGACTTTTTGAATAGAGCAAACTCCTTTTACAAGAAAGGCAGTACCTCTAAACCAATTGCTCTTCAAAAGGAACAAGGCAAGCCCAAAGTTTTCAAACAAACCCAAAAGAAACCTTTGAAACCAGCCTTCTTGCCACAAAAACAAAAAAATTTTCAAAACCATCCTCATCCCAAAAACAAAGAAAGGTTATCAGACAAGTCATTACATAAAGGATACCTTTCACACAATCAGAAATCTTTCCAAATGACAGGTTTTCAAAAACAAATCTTAAATTGGGAAAATCTGATAAGTCAAATCAAGCCTCAACCACTTCGTCCAATTAACAGAAACCATAATGATTTCAAATCATCGAAAACCATTAACAAATCAGGACCCACCATGGTTTGGGTACCTAAACTTTCTGTCTAATTGCAGGCACTTTGTGCTGGAGAGCCCAAGGATGATACATGGTATATCGATAGTGGCCGTTCCAAGCATATGACAGGAAACCAGAGCTTTCTACAAAACTTCAAACCCACACTACCTCCGATGCAGAAACTTCACAATCAAACCAAAATGATGCGGATCCAGTTATGGGGGAACCACCAAAACCAGAACCCTCCTAAAACACCCCAATCCACCTGTCCAAATAATCCCAATGCATCATTTATGGGAGAACCACCAAAACCAAATTCCTCTTTAAACAATCCCAATCTACCTATCCAAAATGATCCCAGTGCATCATTTATGGGGGAACTCTCGTTACCCCAGTCTCACCCCCAAACCAAAATTTACCAAAAACATTCAAATAACCAAATTTTTCAAAAACATCCACATAATCAAAAATCACAAAAAAAATTGAATAAAGTTTTATCCTTTTAAAAGTTTTTATAAAACCATGTGATTAACATCTTCTTGACTAAATTTTCAGATACTTATGCTCGATGAATGTTCTCAGTTATATTGATTCTTAATTAAAGAGAAGGTTCAAATTTCAAACATTTTTGTTATGTACACTCTCCTATTCCCTTTGAATTTATTTCAATTATAACGATTTTATCTATTAAGGGACATAAGATCAGGAGATTCAGATGAAAACCAAACCCATGTGAGAATTTGTGCCTCGTCTTCAACTGCTAAGTGAAATTCATTTCTGTGAGCAAAGGTGTTTTCATTGTGACTTATAGGATTTATACTCTTATACCGTGATGCTAGTCTCATTTTTGCTTAGATATCAAAATGACCAGGGACGATACAATCATTTTCTTATATATTAGACAAACTGTCTTTTATATCACCTATCCATATCCTCAATCAAGCCACATCAAGAAAAGATTTATCATCTTGCATAGCAAGTCTGACAATTGAAGAAACGACAAAGTCGTATCCAAGAAAACCAGAAGAAAACTCAAAATCTCAAAACGCAAAGTCATATCCAACAAATGATGTCAACAAATCACAACTGGTAACCACATCAGATATCTTTTACACAAAAGGTATTCGCGAAAATCAAGAAAAGATAAAACAAAGGTGAACACTTCACCAAAGCAAAAGAAGAGTTATTACAACAATCCATAAAGACAGACATCTCTCAAACAACGAATTCTCAAAAGCTTTATCAAATATAGCTGTCAAAACCGAAGACTTACCGGGATACTGTAGCCTTCATAAACTGAATATTCTTAGTTGCAATATGCACTATGAAAATTTCTAAACCCCTCTACATGTATTTCCCGACGGAGAGAGAGTGAACATCAATGGCATGAATGAAGAAACCCTCTGAGTAATGCCGAAACCAGTCTTATGTGATTGATTATCTAATATGAAGACCAAGTGACTAAAGTATATAGGTATAAATCCACATTAAGCATAAGTCAACACCTTCAAACTGAGAGATATCACTCATCTTTAGTGATTATACACCAGTTCTACACCCAGAACAAACAAACACCTCAGTCAAGTGTGAGCTATACCTATGAGAAGTTCATCTGAATCGACCTATTAAGATCACTTGTCGTCTTTATAAATGTTATAAAATCTTAAGGAATATTATGAAAGTACATATACAAAAACCTTTTGATAATTGAACATGAAACCTTGATTCAGAAACAAATATTCTTGACAAACATTTTTCAAAACATAAGTAAAATCTAGTCACACTTTTTCAAAACAAATGATATGGTTTTATAAATGTTTTATCCAAATTACAAGAATTTTCAACCTTACCTTTTAATCTGTTCTTATTTCAGTAATGATCACATAGGGGGAAATTGTTGAAAAATATATTTTTGTATGTGACAATCACTGAAATAAGATGAACTGTTATTATCTAACAAATATTATCAGTTTATTTCAGATTGCGTGAATTCGAGATCAAAAACAAGAATAAATCAAGACCCGAGAAACTTTAGGAAGTAACGCTACAAACCAAAGAGCAAAATACAAAATATCACACTGCTACAGCAATCACGACGCGACAGACCTCCTGGTCGCGACGTGAAGAAGAGAAAACACAGAAGTCCAGATCGCTACAGCGCTCGCGACGCGACAGGATACCTGGTCGCGACGCGAAGACCTCCATCGCGAAGCCCCTCCAACGCGACACCACCAACTTTCTAATCGCAAGACTACCAACCCAACGCACTATCCTTCGCGACGCGACCAAAAGCAACGCGACCAAAAGGAAACGCGACGAAAAGCTCGACATACCAGCAAAGACGCACTGACCCGACAAAAAGCGCACCGACCACCAGCCAAGCACCTTCGCGACGCGACGGACCTTCCGGTCGCGACGCGAACCCTGTGTTCAGCAACTATAAATAAGAAGCTCACCTCTTGCCATTCTTGTGCAGAAAATAACCTTACACCACACATACCTATTCAAGCACCAATATTATCCTACGTCCAAAGAGCAAAAAACCTGCCAAAACTCTCAAGAAAACTCTTTTCAACCAAAGAAAATCCACGTCCAAACCGACACCAAACAAAACCGCTACACCCATACTCTACCCGACACCAAACAAAACCTTTACCCGACACCATACAAAACCTCTACCCGACATCATACAAAACCTCTACCCAACACCATACAAAACCTCTACCCGACACCAAACAAAACCTCTACCCGACACCAAACTTCAAACCTCTAAACAACCTCAACCCGAAAACTAAACCACAAAAACCCCACGCATCTCAATTAAACCGACACCAAAAACCCATTTCACCAAACACCAAAAACTACCAAAACCTCATCCTACCGAAAAGAACAAGAATCGAAGCTTCAAAGAAAATCGCCATATTCATCTGCTATCGATAAGTTCTTTTGAAATTATCTGTGTCGTTATTGATTTATTCAAACTGTTATAAATCAACTGTACCAAATATCCAAGACATAAAAATCGAACCTTGACAACGAAAACATATGTGGACTGTATTTAACCGAGACATCTAACTTCTAACTTCTAACTTCTAACTTCTAACCTTTTTATTTATTGTAAAAACACTTTATCGTTGATAATGGCGTTTATTACATCTAACCTCTAACTTCTAACATTTACTTTATTTACCGCTTTCTGTCTAGTTAAATACTGTCTAGTTTAGATTTACCGTTTTATTTTATTCCGCAACTCTTATCTATTCCGCATATTATAGACAAAATACATATCTGTCACACAGTAACCGGATTAAAAACCCTTATTCGTGGAGATCGATTATCGTATTATTTTTCAACAGTAATGATACGAGTTGTGATACCCCGGTTGTATAATTAAATGTTTTGTATAATAAAGTATTTGTAAAATAAGTTTGAAAAAAAAAATTTGTGTGAAAGTTGGGGTGTTACAAATTTGATCCATGATTTAGACAACATTTTGGCTATTCAGACTTAGCGTCGCTACTATTAGGTCATTGCGCCACTAACTAAGAAATTCAACCATAACGCCGCGACCATGCTACCATCGCGTCGCTATTGAAGAACACAACTATTCATTTTGAGTCTTTAATGCAGCAAACCACTTTCTAGCCATGTCTTAACCCCCTTTTCAATTATATTCAACACTAGAAGTGCCACAACCTCTGTGTAAATCTATATCAAAACTAGGATCAAGAATTTACCTCCAATCCCTCATACTCGCAATCTATTAGCATAATTATCATCAAGACACATTATTTGTCCACCCTATAATCACATTCTACTTCTACAGACTGCCTAGAATCATAGAACAATTAGGTTTCACAACCCTTTAATCCAAAACATCATTCTTACAGCAATGAGTAAGGTTTTACTTCCAAATTATGGAGCAAGTGTTAAATTCCTTCATTCTTCACAATTTCCTTGTGTTCCAGCCCTCCAAAACCCCTTCGAGTCGTCCTCTCTCTTCCAAATGAAGTACTTTCCACTATGAGAGTCTAATGACCGACTTAAGGCTCAAAAGCCTTTTTGCCCAAACGACTAATCGCGTCGCTAATTTCTAGAGATCGTGCCGCTAAAGTCACCGCCTCACCATCGCATCGCTACCATACAACGGTAGCACGCTAAGTGTTATTAGCACTTAACTTTCAAACCTCTTACTATTTTAGCAACATATTATCATAGCGTCGTTACCAACAACCGTAGCGCCGCTAAATACATTTCTAGCCTTGTTCCAACCTAACTCTTTCCACACTAACCCCTTTTATCAGCCTTTTACAAAAACCAGGGGTTGTACAGGTTGTATTTTCTACACAACAATGGGTACCCCATGAAAAAAAGCATGTATATATATATATATATATATATATATATATATATATATATATATATATATATATATATATATATATATATATATATATATATATATATATATATATATATATATATATATATACTACTTTAAAAATGAAAATTGGTTTCTAAAAACGGAAACTCTTAAAATTAAGAGATCCAATTGATTATGCATCGTGTACAATGCTATTAAGCATATCCGTTTTTCATCTCTAAACGCTGGTACGATCTTTGAACCAGCATTTGATCCCTTGATACAGTCAGTTCATTCCTGATATATTGGCAAAAATCTTTGAGTTGAACTTTGAATCACACACCGATCGAGTAAGTCGTGAAGCAAATTTTCGAATTTACATAGGATTACGGAGGATATCACGGCCTCAATCCCCCCACCATCTTTAAAGTGGCTAAACCCTTAGCATTTTACCTTACGTAGTGCAGACTCCCCCTTCTCTCTCTAGACACCATCAACCCACCATGATCGGCTGCCACCACCATCACTTGCGCATCACCCACCATCCTTGCCACTACCATGCTAGGTTTCTGTCGCTCCCCATCAACACTCCTCTGAACCCTAATATGTATATGACTTTATTCATCACAACACCTTACCGCTTCTACAAACCCTAAATCGTATCACCATTGCACCCTCTCTCTCTGTCCAGATCTAAAACCCATAATCGGCACATATGAGGTATGTATATGTATCAATTTCTCTCTATTTATGTGAAATTCGTTGTAGGGTTCTGAATATGTGCAGGTATTGATGGTTTTTCGTTGTAGGGTTCCTGCCTCGCTGAGGAGGTTCAAGAAACCTGAATGGTAAATCGATGATCTTGTCAGGTTTTAGTAAATCTTAGGTTTCGATATTTAATCATATCAGGTTTTGATATTTAATCTTTTTGGGTTTCTATTTTTTTTTGTTTTTAAGATCCGATTTTTCTTTTGGTTAATTGGTTCTTTCTATTTTTGGGTTTCAACATTTAATCATATCAAGTTTCGATATTAACCCTGTATTATTTCTTCATTTCATGGTAATGTTTACTCTATCTACTAAACAGGTAACATGGTGATTGGCGGAATGAGACACAACAGGTGGTTTTTCAATTGGGTGTACGATAACAAGAAGATAGGCATCCAATCAGACTATATGCTAATCATTGTTTTTCATTTTAGAGAGGTGTTAATTGTAATAAAAAGTTTTGAATTGATTCTGCTCATTCCTAATTCCATTGCCAAAACTATATTCTCTTTTACATTGACACCATGACCTTCTATTTCTACTATATATGTATTAGGATCCCATGGAATGACAAAAATACATTATGATTGACACGTACTCGATTTCTAATCCCATCTTTCTCAAAATTCTGACAGTTTGTGAAGTTTCATCCACCTTATGCCGATGGCGGTGCTCTTCTTTACTTCATAAGAGATCCCGATTCTAGAAGATTCCGTGTCACTGAGAAGACAGAGGAAGAAAAAGAATTAGAAGAGTTTGTTAGTTTTGAGCGTTACCGAGATTTAATTAAACATCGACGTAGAGTTTGTTAGTATTTTCCGATAATGACCCTCTGCTTTTCTGCAGGCCATCATTCGGACAAATTATTGAAGTCTTACATATAGATCATGCAGCTGGTGTGTCTCTTGATAGCGAACGAAATGCCAAATTGACGAAACCGTCCCTCGGGTACTTTTTTTTAACTTCAAGTACGTTATTATGTTATCTCATTGTCGAATTCTTTTTTTTTGTTATATTTGCAGATCGTCATCGGGGTTAGCAAAGTCAACGAAACCTTCCGGTACGTGGGATATATCTGAGGACCTGTACGTGGGATATATCTGCTAAGAAACGAGAATAGGAGAGACAGAGGCTTGAGAAAAGTCAACTATATATCTGAGGACCTGTACGTGGGATATGCATGGCAAGTTTGTTGTTTTTTCAGATTTGTGCTTTTGTAGAAATAGAAGAACCCGTTGGTAGTATATTGCAAATAACAAAGGTGAGACATTTACTATGTTGAACTAAACTTTTATAGATATACATAGCAAGTTTGTTGTGTATTTCATATCTAAAGTGATGACGTGTTGCATAGTTGACCTGTTACGTTGCTACATCTCACTGAGATACATATTCTGTAAGATTTCAATTTTTTTAGGATTGCCTTAATTTTGAAGCTTTCTCCCTTGTTTTTTTGCTGCTGAAATAATTCATACTCAAAACTTGACTATGTTTGTCATGGATTTTTTATTACTACTCAATAATGTATTAGTTTTTTCTTCACAATTTTTATTACTACTCAATATTATACTCTTTTCCCCATAAATTATGTTTGTTAGAATTTTTGACTAAATAATGATGTATACCATTGTTCGTTTGGGTATATTATATGTCTTCTTTGTGTCACATTGAGGTTTAAGATGATGAAATAGTTGAGGTTGTTAACAAGGAAAAAATATAGCTATACAAGGTTTGAAAAAAAAGTACTGTCTCATGGATGTAGATTTCAACGATTTCTTTTCATAGTAAAATATTACTTATTTTAGTTATGCTATTTACCCGTTTTTTCCTTAATTTTTAGATTGCAATTGGTTACGTTGGAAAGACTAGAGTACAATATATCACCTAACTTGATTATATATGAAGCATCGTGTGTGGAACAAAAAAACAATCATGATACCAACCAATATTAAAAGGAATCAAACTTTAAGACCATAACAGTAACCTCCATGCATAAATTTCTTATAATGTTAATTCATTTTTTTATTTTAGCAGACGACACAAAACCACAAAGGGTAAAACTCTAAGATCTGGAAGAGGCAAAGGGTAAGTTAATTCACATTTTTTCATTGTTGGATCAGTTTAAAGCAATGATTTTCTTTTTTAGTAATGGAGTGGACTTGATCATGTAGAAAAGACTTGGGATCTAACTGTGACAAAGCTCTTGCCTGAGTTCAAATTATAGTGAGAATCGGGTGGAAACATGCCGAGGTGTGGTGTCGATTTGTGCATTTGGTGGAGAAGCTGATCTACATCAATCAACAGGAATATCCAAAAAACCACTAATTTCTCTGAGGGTAAGTAAAGTCAATATGTGTGTTAGACTTTTGGACCTGTAGCAGTTTTGAAATAATTGTTTGGTTGTAACAATGTACTTTGATATTGTTTTGATGACTACTTGCAGAAGGTACTCCAGCTTTGTCAATAAAAAAGAATATACGGAAATAAGGTATGCCGATTGCATTAGAATTTTTTTTTTGTCTGGAAAGAGTAAATTCAAAAGGTACATGAACAACTTATTTTCTAGGCCCAAGTTATTATTATTTTTTTAGGTTCAATTTATTTTGAATTTCAGTTTTATGCCTTGAAGCATCATGACAAATTCACAATGTAGGTTGACCCTGCAATAGACTAAGTGAGTTATGAGGTTTGAAATCGACAATATGAGTTGTAGGATCCAATAAAAATCAAAACTAAAAATTATTGTATTACTTGCTTATTTTTTGCTCTCCTGTCATTTTTAATATAACTCATTGTATATTTTGTTCTAATGTTTGTGACTTACTTGGCAAGTTTTTTTGTTTTAATGTTTGTGGCTTGCCCGGTAAAAGTCGCTTCCTTTTTTTGTTGGTCTAATGAGATTTACCAGGTTAAAAATACAACTTTTAGCTGCTAATCCACCTTTTGTTTATTTAGTCAATAGTTGACCTTTTTTTTACTTTATGTGGGGTGGTGCCCTATATGGGAGGCTTCCTATGCAGATTCTTGACTAATTGTTATTGGAACATTTGCCGATGTTGTTTATATGTGTGATCGCTTATTTGGTGCATATGTGATTGCTTTCCTATTTTTATACCTAACTTAGTTAATTTCGTGTACTAATGTACTATGGTTTACATGTTCTTAAGTGAACTTCTGTTGGCCTTTTCTTAATTCAGAATATGGCATTGGGGTTTGCTTATTCGCTACTGATTTGATTGTTTTTTATTGTTGGACACTTAAAATAATGATATTTTATTGAAAAGAGTTAACGTTTTAATGTGTAAAATAAACTTTTAATGATAACACAATGTATAGTTTTATTTTATTATGATTTTGAATATATTTATATTTTAATTTAGAATTACTAAGGCAAGTAGGAAACATTATGTATCATCATTTAAACAAAAAATATTATTTATCTACGTTTAACAGATTAAATATATACATGCAACAAACATAAAGTCCTCTTTCTATGTTTTCGTCTTCGATAAACCGATGTATTGCTTATTGTTTGAAATATGACATGTTTTTTAAACAAACTAATTGTGGAAAGATAATTGTTTGTTATCTAACGGAACGAATTAACTATTTGTCGTCGTTGCATAGTGCGGTTGCCCAACTAGCAAGCGAGTCACAGAGTGAAAACAAGTTGCGAAGCACATGCTGAAAGAAATGAACCGTTACTCCTCCTTTCGTTTGAGTCACAAAGATCCTCACTGCTCTAACCACAAGATACTCGTCTTGTGGTTCCAAAGAAATATGTGGCGTCAACCTCAGCTACTCAATATGTAGCCCCACGAAATATGTGGTCTCAATCACATTTACTCATTATGTGGCCCAACAAAGTATGTGGTCTCAACCATTTTACTCGATATATGGTCCCACAAAATATGTGGTCTCAACCATATTTACTCGATATATGGTCCCACAATTATGTGGTCTCAACCATATTTACTCAGTAACTAACTCAATCTCTAAGCCAATAAGGCCTAGATGAACCACTCTAGGTTCTCTCAATTTATAACCACAAGGTACTCTTTATGTGGTTACTCAAGTGTCCTCTGATAACGCTGTCACAAATATCTCATTTTGTGACAACTCCAAACCACACAGTTCAATTCTCAGTATGTCAACTCATAATCAGTTATCGTGTGCAATCAACTACACACTCACCGTCTTTCTCAACTCATACTCTTTTGGCTATCTCAGCCATTTATTTTGATCAATCACAAGTACTAGTCATGTGGCCCCACAGAATATGTGGTCTCAGTCACATAAGTACTCGTGCACAGAAATCTCATTTCATCTGTGAAACAATAAGCAATATATATATTTTCATTAGCAAGATCTCTCTTCTCTTGACTCGGAATCTGCAACCATATTAGCTTTAAAAACACTAGCTAATTGTTAGCAATATCAACTCAATCATAATACCATATGCAGTAATACTCATAGACTCGATTGCAATCTCACATATACTCATTTTAACAATCTATTAATCTCAATTACCTTATGTTGACATTTTTTTTTAAACGAAACTTTATAACACAATCATATCAACATTTACTCTAATTATACAACCAATATGCACTTTTGACTCGGCCACTTTTACATACTCATAACAGTTTACTCAGTCAAATGTTACAACAATAATCACAACATAGCAAAATCGTATATGAACTCAATTACAACATTTCTCATTGTTATAATAATCAATGCAAGAACATGTTACCTCAGTCACGCTAATATCTATTCTTCTCTATTAATCATTATTTATATATATTCATTATACACTCTCCTCCATGGTTGCTAAGTATTCGTCAAGCAACCACTTATAATCTTAATTATAAAATCACAAAGCACTCGTTATGTGATATGTAAATCTTACCTCAAATGAACACGACGTTCTCATCTCTATGTCGGTTCCTCATAGCAACAAAATCTTGTTTTCTCATTAGTCGAACCTTGCGTACTTCGGATCTCAACTCTCGAATGTACTCGGCTACACTCACATGTCTAAATTCTTAGCTCATGCTCAGCTTATACTCATACTCTTTCTCATCATTAGTTGGAATTTCACCTCAACCGGGATCTCATCTCATCATTAGTTGGAATCTCGTCATTCTGGAATCTCATCTCACTTGGTATCTCATCTCGTATTCAGTTGACATCTCATTATCAATTGAAGTTCTCGTCTTCTCATTAGTTGATATCTCATATCAACCAAAATTTCGTCTCATCGTCCTCTGTAGGTCCAACCGAATGTGACCATTTTATCAACTCATCCTTCATCTGTCTCAATACCTGTATTCACCCATAGAATATAACAAATAATAAATATGATAGAAGAGTTATACTCAACTCATACTCTAACGTCTGCAGCGGTATCTTTTCCAAGCATGTGATAGGGGCTCTCTCTCTCTTCTCGGTTCAAGTCTAGGACTCTACACTCAAAGACCTAGTTCGCTTAAACCATGCTCTGATACCAACTTGTAACACCCGGTTTCTCATACAAAGTACACCCAAAAAGTTTCAAACAATTATACATTAAATGGGTATACTTGTACTCAAATCACGGATCAAGATGTTATCATCACATGTAATTATACAAAAGGTCCTAACAAATATTAACCAGGCATTACAAATAAACCAAAGACAGCTAAAGGACATGCTATAAACTTGTCCGTATCTCTTTATCACATGCTCTCCCCTATCACTGCTACGGATACCTGCATAACAACATAACACTCAAGTGTAAGCTTATAAAAAGCTTAGTGAGTAATCATTATTAATCAAGTCTCAACACCCGATGTTTCTTTAAACTCATTCTCAACAAACTTTCTCATTCGCTCGTTGTAACTAAATTCATTTTGAATGGACTATCTCGGTCCCTCGCTGTGGTTAACACACTTAGCCATTTATACCAAAACAATATTAACACCTTATGAAACTCATATAACTTTTCTCAATCTACAATGAACAACATAGTTCAATTAAAAGAATTAGTAAGTAATTACTAACCTGTAACACATCTCATCATCATATATACAAATTATTAACCTGCAAAACATCTCATTATACATACCAAGGGTTAAAACAAAACATATAAACTCATTCCACTTCAAACTCTATTCCACCCCGAACTCTATTCTACTTCAAACTCTATTCTAGATCATAAGCCCTCATGGCTATATAAATTGACTCAAAACTCTTTAATGTGACTACATTAACATCTACTCAGTTTATACAATCAATATATATACTCAACTCGGTTGTTGTTATTCACATATAACAATTCGCTCTATAATTGGGTTATAACAATAATAACTTAACATATATATATATATATGTATTCAGTCTACCATAAGGTAGATTTCTACTCAAGTACATAAGAGTACTCACCTGATATTGGTTTAGTAAGTGGAACTCCCAAAACACGCATACCGGACTCCTGATCGCTAGACTTGGTCGTATCACCATAGTCTAAATCAATTTCTCAATTATCCACAATTATCTCAATATCATTTATCTCAAATATGTATATCTCAAAAGAGGAAAAAGGAGTATAAACGGTAATTATCAACTCCATATTTACCGAAACCCCCAAATCCGCGGTTCTACTCATTCAACCGTAGGAACTCGACAATAATCTCACCAATAACTCTAAAGGCATCCACTAACAACCTACTAACAACGTATATCTCAATTTATAGCTAAAACATGAAGATTGAAAGCTAGGGTTTAAAACCCCAAAAACCAAGAAATACTCACCTCGAGAAATTAGGAATCGAGCACGCGTTTACGGGGTTTGATTCGAGTCTCTCCACGCTTCCTAACGATTCTCCAGGCTTAATTTCATCAAAAATCGCATCTGGAGCTCTAAAAATCGAAATGGGTTTTGTTTCCTTCGAAATGAAGTTTTCTCACTTAAATACCCTCTGCACCGTAACCCGACCCGGGTTACAGAACCCGACCCGGGTCCATATACGCAAAAATCACGTTTTTCAGTCCAAGGCGCAGCACGGTCTGGCTTCTCCAACCCGACCCGGGTTTTCTCGAACACGACCCGGGTTCTTTAACACGACCCGGGTTACTCTTTTTCCATTTTTTATTTCAACCCAACTCGACCCGTGTTTTAAAGCTCGACCCGGTTTGACCTTTCAAGAACCCAAGTTGTTTCTTTTACTCTTTTTAACATCCAACTTCTCATAGATGGGTTTCTAAACATCTTAACTCGTGTTTAACTCATCTAATCTCGTTTATATTAAAAATTAAAATAACTCTACCATAAACTAAAATTACGGTATTACAAGTTCTTACCCCCTTCAAAAGATTCCGTCCTCGGAATCTCTTAGACTAGGTATGGCTTATACAATCATCTCACCACCGCAATCAATCATTACGTATGATAATGATATTATCCTCTCGTCAACTCATATAACATGTACATACTGTCGCATCTTATTTACTCATAATATAGCTATAGAACTCAAGCTCCCTTGATTCACATTACATTTAGAAACTTTTTCATTCGACTTCTCTTTCCGCAAAATCTTTACGCCCGCCATTATTCTCGTAATATGATCTCTATAATCACATTGGTTGTTACCATTTCACATGGACAACCACTCACTCTTTCAGGGCACTCCCTTGTTATAGCTTTGCCGACACGAAGGTATCTCACCTCACTCTTCAAGTGATACTCCAATCACTATCATCACTTACACACACCTATATCTATGGTTCACATCGAGCCATATTCTCAGCGTACCATTCACTCTTTCTATAACACTAATCTCAATAACTATTTGAGATTCAACTTCCATTTCCAATCTCCTTAAAATGGTTTACTCTAACTCAATAAAGAAAACGGTATCACCGATTCCAAGCTCACATTCTCTGTTAATTTATTTCTCATATTGCAACATGTGAATAATTGATTTCTCATCAACATAGTTCATAAATACTAGGATAAAAATCCAGAAATAATAAAATATTAGAAACTATCTCAAGTTTCACTCACGCCTCCTCTGAATTTGTTATTTAATTCTCGACACTTTAATCACACAAAATCCGTTTCAGTTGTCTCATCACTACAACCGACTTCAACTTCTCTGAAAACACATTCATCTCTGCTCCCTCCTCATTACACATATTAGGTTTTCACCCAATATAAAATTAACAATCTTCTACTAATTAACTTCTTTTTATCTCAGTTCAACAACATACCTCTTGCTGTTTCTCTCGATGTACTCACTTATTACCTCTTCACTTATCTGGACAATCCACATCACGCTCTCACTCAATCGATAATCATAACAAACTCAACAACTTATTATCAATTAAATTTTCAACACAATCGCATATATTTCTCTCGACACATCATCAGTAAGAATTCTCCCCTCACCATTTCTCCGTCATTCTTATCTAAATTTCTAATTTATCATAATGATACGAAATAAATTATACATACATACGGCTCACCGTAATCCCTATACACGACTCAAATAGTAACATCTGTCACCGCAATCTCTATGGTGAGATCATATCTCATCACTCGACTAACTCATTAATCTCAAGAAAATAACCCAACGTTATTGTAACAAAATCTACTATTGATCATTTCATACGAATAAGTAGTTTTGTCATATTCATACTCACGCATTTATTTCACTGGCAGTAATTGGTTTGATTGCTAAGGAACGAATCCTATCAATCACAACCACAATTACTTTCTTTCTCTTTTAACTCATATCTTCTCATTATATATTTATAAAACTGTATTTCGTTCAACATGTAAGAAATCTCACACATACTCAACACGACTACATGATAAACACACATACTCACAATAACATTTCTCAATAGTATTACTCATTGTATTATCTCACAATACCTCTTTACTGTTACTCAGCCTCTGATTCGTCCTCTTCTAAACCCGTAGGTTTCAAGCCACCCAAGCTTACTGCTACATTCATATCTATCCATACGCAAGGATAGTACATGTCTCATTACTCTACATCATCATAATGTACATGCCTGTCTACACACAAGCACAACACTATAGCACCACTCTGGCTCAACTCTTGGTACCCCGTACCATCATTTGGTCTCATCATTCATAGTATCTTACAGTACCCCGTACTGTTCTCCAAACTCACTAATCAACACTATCTCATAGTACTTCGTACCGTTCTCTGTTATCAACACTCAACGCTGTGTTACGGTATCTCATACCGTCCTCTGATCAAATCATGGTACCTCATACCATTTTCTGATTTCAATCCATCTCCTCTTCTACTCTAGGAAATTTTCCCTTACGGTCTCAAGCCATATAGACTCACCGTTACTCCTCCTTTCGTTTGAGTCACAAAGATCCTCACTGCTCTAACCACAAGATACTCGTCTTGTGGTTCCAAAGAAATATGTGGCGTCAACCTCAGCTACTCAATATGTAGCCCCACGAAATATGTGGTCTCAATCACATTTACTCATTATGTGGCCCAACAAAGTATGTGGTCTCAACCACTTTACTCGATATATGGTCCCACAAAATATGTGGTCTCAACCATATTTACTCGATATATGGTCCCACAATTATGTGGTCTCAACCATATTTACTCAGTAACTAACTCAATCTCTAAGCCAATAAGGCCTAGATGAACCACTCTAGGTTCTCTCAATTTATAACCACAAGGTACTCTTTATGTGGTTACTCAAGTGTCCTCTGATAACGCTGTCACAAATATCTCATTTTGTGACAACTCCAAACCACACAGTTCAATTCTCAGTATGTCAACTCATAATCAGTTATCGTGTGCAATCAACTACACACTCACCGTCTTTCTCAACTCATACTCTTTTGGCTATCTCAGCCATTTATTTTGATCAATCACAAGTACTAGTCATGTGGCCCCACAGAATATGTGGTCTCAGTCACATAAGTACTCGTGCACAGAAATCTCATTTCATCTGTGAAACAATAAGCAATATATATATTTTCATTAGCAAGATTTCTCTTCTCTTGACTCGGAATCTGCAACCATATTAACTTTAAAAACACTAGCTAATTGTTAGCAATATCAACTCAATCATAATACCATATGCAGTAATACTCATAGACTCGATTGCAATCTCACATATACTCATTTTAACAATATATTAATCTCAATTACCTTATGTTGACATTTTTTTTAAACGAAACTTTATAACACAATCATATCAACATTTACTCTAATTATACAACCAATATGCACTTTTGACTCGGCCACTTTTACATACTCATAACAGTTTACTCAGTCAAATGTTACAACAATAATCACAACATAGCAAAATCGTATATGAACTCAATTACAACATTTCTCATTGTTATAATAATCAATGCAAGAACATGTTACCTCAGTCACGCTAATATCTATTCTTCTCTATTAATCATTATTTATATATATTCATTATACACTCTCCTCCATGGTTGCTAAGTATTCGTCAAGCAACCACTTATAATCTTAATTATAAAATCACAAAGCACTCGTTATGTGATATGTAAATCTTACCTCAAATGAACACGACGTTCTCATCTCTATGTCGGTTCCTCATAGCAACAAAATCTTGTTTTCTCATTAGTTGAACCTTGCGTACTTCGGATCTCAACTCTCGAATGTACTCGGCTACACTCACATGTCTAAATTCTTAGCTCATGCTCAGCTTATACTCATACTCTTTCTCATCATTAGTTGGAATTTCACCTCAACCGGGATCTCATCTCATCATCAGTTGGAATCTCGTCATTCTGGAATCTCATCTCACTTGGTATCTCATCTCGTATTCAGTTGACATCTCATTATCAATTGAAGTTCTCGTCTTCTCATTAGTTGATATCTCATATCAACCAAAATTTCGTCTCATCGTCCTCTGTAGGTCCAACCGAATGTGACCATTTTATCAACTCATCCTTCATCTGTCTCAATACCTGTATTCACCCATAGAATATAACAAATAATAAATATGATAGAAGAGTTATACTCAACTCATACTCTAACGTCTGCAGCGGTATCTTTTCCAAGCATGTGATAGGGGCTCTCTCTCTCTTCTCGGTTCAAGTCTAGGACTCTACACTCAAAGACCTAGTTCGCTTAAACCATGCTCTGATACCAACTTGTAACACCCGGTTTCTCATACAAAGTACACCCAAAAAGTTTCAAACAATTATACATTAAATGGGTATACTTGTACTCAAATCACGGATCAAGATGTTATCATCACATGTAATTATACAAAAGGTCCTAACAAATATTAACCAGGCATTACAATTAAACCAAAGACAGCTAAAGGACAGGCTCTAAACTTGTCCGTCTCTCTTTATCACATGCTCTCCCCTATCACTGCTACGGATACCTGCATAACAACATAACACTCAAGTGTAAGCTTATAAAAAGCTTAGTGAGTAATCATTATTAATCAAGTCTCAACACCCGATGTTTCTTTAAACTCATTCTCAACAAACTTTCTCATTCGCTCGTTGTAACTAAATTCATTTTGAATGGACTATCTCGGTCCCTCGCTGTGGTTAACACACTTAGCCATTTATACCAAAACAATATTAACACCTTATGAAACTCATATAACTTTTCTCAATCTACAATGAACAACATAGTTCAATTAAAAGAATTAGTAAGTAATTACTAACCTGTAACACATCTCATCATCATATATACAAATTATTAACCTGCAAAACATCTCATTATACATACCAAGGGTTAAAACAACACATATAAACTCATTCCACTTCAAACTCTATTCCACCCCGAACTCTATTCTACTTCAAACTCTATTCTAGCTCATAAGCCCTCATGGCTATATAAATTGACTCAAAACTCTTTAATGTGACTACATTAACATCTACTCAGTTTATACAATCAATATATATACTCAACTCAGTTGTTGTTATTCACATATAACAATTCGCTCTATAATTGGGTTATAACAATAATAACTTAACATATATATATATATATGTATTCAGTCTACCATAAGGTAGATTTCTACTCAAGTACATAAGAGTACTCACCTGATATTGGTTTAGTAAGTGGAACTCCCAAAACACGCATACCGGACTCCTGATCGCTAGACTTGGTCGTATCACCATAGTCTAAATCAATTTCTCAATTATCCACAATTATCTCAATATCATTTATCTCAAATATGTATATCTCAAAAGAGGAAAAAGGAGTATAAACGGTAATTATCAACTCCATATTTACCGAAACCCCCAAATCCGCGGTTTTACTCATTCAACCGTAGGAACTCGACAATAATCTCACCAATAACTCTAAAGGCATCCACTAACAACCTACTAACAACGTATATCTCAATTTATAGCTAAAACATGAAGATTGAAAGCTAGGGTTTAAAACCCCAAAAACCAAGAAATACTCACCTCGAGAAATTAGGAATCGAGCACGCGTTTACGGGGTTTGATTCGAGTCTCTCCACGCTTCCTAACGATTCTCCAGGCTTAATTTCATCAAAAATCGCATCTGGAGCTCTAAAAATCGAAATGGGTTTTGTTTCCTTCGAAATGAAGTTTTCTCACTTAAATACCCTCTGCACCGTAACCCGACCCGGGTCCATATACGCAAAAATCACGTTTTTCAGTCCAAGGCGCAGCACGGTCCGGCTTCTCCAACCCGACCCGGGTTTTCTCGAACACGACCCGGGTTCTTTAACACGACCCGGGTTACTCTTTTTCCATTTTTTATTTCAACCCAACTCGACCCGTGTTTTAAAGCTCGACCCGGTTTGACCTTTCAAGAACCCAAGTTGTTTCTTTTACTCTTTTTAACATCCAACTTCTCATAGATGGGTTTCTAAACATCTTAACTCGTGTTTAACTCATCTAATCTCGTTTATATTAAAAATTAAAATAACTCTACCATAAACTAAAATTACGGTATTACATACTTGAAGTCAAATTATTGAACTTTTGAAGATGCAACTCCATGTCTACATTGTCTCGTGCATCGTTTACTATAATAGACATTTATCTTATTTAATAATTACTATTTTAGGTATTAAGTTGAATTTGATTCTTTTTATATTGAATTATAAGTATCAAGTATAATGTGGATCTTGTTAAATTTTATGGATAACACTTTGTGGTACGCATAATAATTGTGTAATTTATAATATTGTAAATGTGTCCGATAAATGAGTTAGATATCCGTTAATTCGGTAGATAAGAATATGTAGGTTACTGGAGACTGGAGTGGGTTCAAATCGGATTCTGAAATTTGTAAAAAGGTTTTCAAACCCCTTCTCTTGTCAGATCTAATTAAACCTCTTCTGGCCATCTGGACTTCATTCTTTCAAGTTTTAGATGCAGTTCCTGATTTTTTAATAACCAAGGGGTCTGTATCTCTCTCTCTTGTTTGTTTGATTTCTCTTTGCCATTCTTGGGTTTGTTGCTCACCTATTGCTCACTTTACTTTATGTTAATTGTGAAACATTTTCTTTATTTTGTATTAAGGTTCTTGTGCTTACTAAATTGATAATATTTACGATCTTTATTATTCTTTGATTATATTTTATGTAAGATGGTTGATAAAAAACGAGTAGGTCAAGGTCGCAAGGAGTACGTAGGGTATTAATTAGCTGGGAATCGACTTTTAAAAAGCATCTTTGCTATATTTTTCCATAATTTTAATTATCATTATCATTATAACCAACAACAATTAAGGAACCAATTCCACAAAACCACAAACCGCTTTAATGCTTTCCCCCCACCTTTATTAGTTATTAAATCTCCAATAAACCAGGCTTACATATATAACCTTTATGAATTGTCTAAACAATAACCATCAGTTTATTTATCGTCTATAAAACCGTAACCTTAAATTTTTTTTTTTTTTTCAATCCCTGATGCAAGCTCCGTCATACGTATTCACATCGGTCCTCTACAAGAAAGATGTATCCTTGGCACCGACATGTATTGTATTAAACTAAATTCTCATAGATTTAGTTGTAAAATGACTAAATTACGATTATAAAAAAACATACATGTGCACTTTAATAAACCAATTAAAATTTGCATTATCCTTGTTTCTTTTGATTTCTCTCAGACAGACAGATGGAAAACAACAACTTTGTAACAAGATCAATTCTTTAACATGTTGTCGGCCTCATGCTTCCAAGAATCTTGCGTGATTCTTTAGGAATACAATTCAGTATCTTTTGATTATTATACTTTAAATACTTTTTCATTACATCCATTCCTACGTTGAAATCTATATGTATATGTATATATAATTTTAATTGTATGTACCTTCCTTTCTGTTAGGAATAATTATGTCTGAATTAATACATAATTTACTAGAAGCTTCGACTGTGAATAACATATTTCTTAAGAAAAAATATTGAGAAAATTTATGTAAGTACCATGATGAAATTATCAATATGCTGTAGTTGTTGCTTATGTTGATAAGTTAATTTAAGAATAAATATTCTTGTCAGACAAGATATTGTACTTTTCGACAAACTAAAAAAATTAGCGTCCCAGTTTGAAGAAAAATGCATGTTAGAAATTAGAATCAGTGTATTCGCATGCATTGGTGTACTATAGCTCATTCTTCAATTGTAGTTAATTTAATTTTGTTTCTATAAGGTGATATATAGAGATTAAAAAATGTGGCAACATCATTTCTTAATAAAAAATAAAAAGGAAATAGAATCCCCATATGTAATGCCCGGTTCTCTCAATCTTAGGATACACCAAAAAAGTTTAATCAAACACAAATACTATATTGGTGTTAACCCAAAAGATGAGTAACTAGTTACAAAGTTGCATCAAAAGCCTAGTTTAAGTTAAAAACTATATACAACAAGTATTAAGAGTTTTCCACAAAAACCAGGACATTTAAAGTTTTAAACAACAAACAACATTTCCTTCAAAAGTCTAAGTCCATAGTCCATTCCAGCTACCCCTCCATGATATGTTTACCACGACCTGCACTACCAGAACCTATCATAGACAACAATAACAAACAAATATGAGCTTCAATAGCTCGGTGAGTAATTAAAGAATGACTTAATTATATAATCCAACTCTTCATTCAAGTGAGTCTCAATTGACCACCTCAATCTTTAGTGTATCTCAAACACTAATGCTCTTTAATTCCATACCCAATCAATCTAATATGATATTCCTTTAATCTGCAATAATATCTCAATAATATGTAACTCATTTAGCAATAACTACTCACCTGAGGTTGACTCGGTACGTGGAACTCCAGAACCTCGTGCCTGATCCTGACTAGCCTTAGCTGTAACACAACAGCTAAATTTCAATACTCAAGTCTCATAATAATCTCATTCACAAATTATATTGACAAAAATGCAGAAATTAGCTTCATATAGTGAAGTCATAATCAAACAATAACTATAACACTCTAGTTATAGCTCCCCACTTCACCACTTTGACCCATTCAAATTCATAACACAATCAATAAGCATATCACTAACTCAAGCCTAAAATTAAACTCTTATAGACTTGCTATACTACTAATCTAACTCTAACATCATTAATTCACAGGTGGGTCATCGAGACCACATAGAAATCACTCCAAATCAAAGTATCCAACGGTTGAAACAAAACCAAATTCAATGAGAATTACCTTTCAAGCTCCAAGTACAAATCCCTAGCTTCAATCCGTGATTAATAGGTTTAAATCTCGACTTGGATAGCTTAGAAATCGACTTCTAGGGTTTGGGAAGGTTTTAGTTCGAAATGGGGTTTATCCCAAATGAAAGAAAATCGCATATATAAAATACCCTGCACCCGCTACCCGACCCGGGCTGTCAAACCCGCCCCAGGTTTTTGCTCGAACTCGACCCGGGCTGTGCAACCCGCCCCGGGTTTTGTTACGCATTTTCTCGCTTTTGGTACTAGGCGCAGCACCACCCGGTTTGACTGACCAGACCCGGGTTCCCATCGAACACGACCCGGGCTCATCAACACGACCCGGGTTACTATCTTTTCCTATTTCCTTTCAATCCAACTCAACCCATGTTACATAACTCGACCCGGGTTAACCTTTTTAGAATTTAAGTTGTTTCTTTTGCTCCTTTTTAACAACCTACTTTTCCTAAATGGTTTTTAAATATTTTAACTCATATTTTAACTTATCTAAGCTCATTTATATCTAAAATTAATATTATTGTATCGTAATTAAAAATTACGGTATTACACCATACCTATGTTAGAAAGATAAGTTATAGATATGGCATAATTCATTATACACAAGGGAAGGCTTCTCATATAAAGCGAAAATTTATGAAAATTAAGTTGCTACGTAAAACGTACTTCCACTAAAAATAAAGCCGTAGTGAAGTGTTAGAGGTATAGTAAAATTAGATGTGTACGTAAAGATAATGTCCCATGAACTTTTGAAAGCAAAAAGAGTGATCATGGGGATGCGACAAGTATCTTGTAAATCTCGTTACCTCATCTTGTCAAAACTTAATTTAACATTTATATTAATAAAACAACATCAAAGCAGTTGTACTGTATTTTCTTATGTATAGATTATACGATTTATTATAATTTATAAAATTACTTCATAAACTTATTTCATTTTTCGTTTTCTAAAAATTCGTAAAGTCCTCTTTTGTTGAAAATACATATATTTTCATAAAATTAGTCGGCTTGGCTCGTCTACCGAAAGCCGCGCCAACAACGTGTTTCCACGTAAGCATCTTGTATCCTATTGGCTTTCAGGTTGTAGCCCATGGGGGGTTGACATGTGTCCAGAAGTGATGGCACCTCTTTTGTTTCTTCGAGACTAAGCCATAAACATCAACACCCTGGGACCCACATTGCTGATGTCACTGCCTTTTGAAAAGCTACGGTGGTCCCCACCGTGAGTGCCGCCTGACTCAAAAGTATTAACCTCACGTAATAAAAATCACTTGCTACTCTGTTTAAAATACGAAACATTAACTTCATATGTCTCGCTTTCAAAATTTATTAATTATTACGATTTAATAAAGAATCATTCTCATTGATTACAACTTGAAACGTATACAAGAAAAGTTTTACATGCTAAAAATGTTACATTTTATTAACAATAATTGTTTTTATGGTAATGCCCTTCGCTGGACCCCACCAACACATGATCGTTGGTTCTTAAATACCGCCTTCCAACCCATCGTTTCTTCCCTTTCCTCCTCCTACCTTCCTCCACCGTCTAAAACGCTTTTCCGATCATGTTGTCTTCTGTTTTCCCCACCGCCGGCGACCATATTCCGTCTGACGATTTTCTTGGAACCGGGTTTTCCCCTTGGGACACCGATACGCATGAAAGTCCCTTTGTATACCCACCTCAAGAACCCGTCTTTTCTTTTTCCGGTTCCGACGTCTCCACCCCCAAAACCAATAGCTCCAATTCCGGCTCCGACGAGGGAGACCTCCGGAACCCGCTCGAAGTCAGCGTGATTGATGAACGTAAGCGGAGACGCATGATATCAAACCGGGAGTCTGCACGGCGATCCCGCATGAGAAAACAAAAGCACTTGGAGAACCTGAGGAACCAGGTGACCCGGCATAAGACTGCGAACCGAGAACTAATGAACCGGTTACGGTTTGTAAGCCATCATGGACAAGTTCTACGGCAAGAAAACGAGAGGCTCCGATCGGAATCAGTGATGCTCCGGCAAAAACTATGGGACATGCGTCAAGTACTGCTCGTCCGGCAGCTTCAGAACCAGTTGTTATCGTCTGCATGGCCATGCAATAATAACGTGTCGTCCATCAATGAACAAAACCCACCATCATTAATTACATAAAGCTTTCATATTTCACGAAATTAAATCATAACTAAGTGCATGAAAAGAATAGCAACTCACCCTATATATATTTGTAAAGGAATCAAGTAGTTGGAGGAAGGTAATCAAGTAATGGGAATTTGAAGGTTTTTATTTTTGTCTTTGATTTTGTTTCTTTTTTTGTTGATTTTTGGAAAATGAAGGTTTTGGTAGAACGATGGTTGTTTTTGTCAAAACCAGAGTTATTTTGTAAAGTTTCACTATGAAGTGTTTGGCTTATGAAATGAAAAGTAAGTTTGGACCTTGGTACGTGTCGTCTAGCTATAGTTGTTTCTTTCTTTAACTTCAAATTTAATTATATAATTGTTTGATATTTGAAATTCTGAATCATGCCTTTATTTTTAATTAAATTTACTTCCAATTGTTATTTATATGTCATCTATTTTATTCGTCTAAAATCACATGAGACGAATGAGGTTTCCACATTTGGATGTTAATAAATTCTGTGATTGTCTATTGATTTTAAAGACCCGCTTACTAATATTAAAGGAGATAATATGTTATTTGATTGATTCATAAATCTCAGTTATTATCAAACTCCAGGAAAAAAAGATGCTATTTGTTTTACTTCTTAACAAGATTCCCCGTTGTAATTATTAGTGGTTAATTGTTACATTCGATTAGAAATTATGTAATGTTTAACTCAAAACTATATAAATTCACTCAAGCTTTGTATTTTTCTTTGATTAAGTACAGAACGTCAAGAGATTGATAAAAAAAAGTCAATTATATGGAAATGGATGATATAACAGACTACGGGAGTGGTCTTGATCGATATCTCCAACGTCTTATATCACTTGAGAAAATCAAATGGTTAAATGTATTTCGGTGGGATAGTTTGTGATTCTTAAGTCCGTGAGAGATTTTCAAAAAATGGAGAATGTCTAATTTAATTTACACTACACTTTGGATGATTTAGAAATCCCGTAATGGTCTTGTTTTAAGAAAAGAAAGCCATGCGATTTCTCTTTTAACAGACGTATTAATTCTTTTCTTTTCAACTGGATTAAAAATAGATCTACATTTTGTCATTTAGATTGGTTCGTTTGGTACATGTCGCCCTGGTCTTATTTCTTGTAATTGGCTTGACTTCTCCCTTATGCCTCGTCTTCTTTTATGCTAATATATATATATCGTTTTGCCGCTCGAAAAAAAAAAGGATATTGGGAGGGGGGATTGAGAAAATAGGGATTGGTAATAGAGAAATGGGGTTGTAGGTCTCGTTTTACCGTTCCAAATATATTTTGGGTTCGGGAAAAAATAGAAAAAGACCCCGATAATATAGATATCTTTTAAAAAATTATTAGAATCGAATCATATTTAATGGGTGCGAGTTAAATGCCCACTCCAACACAATTACAACTAATTTAACATTCCATTTATACGAAAACAAACAAATAATCCTTCTTGTCTAAGTTGAAGTTTAATAAAAGAACTTATTTTCCAAATATATTTTGGACACGCGATAAGAAAAAAAAAAAAACCTCCCATAATATAGATGTTGATTGCCACATAAACGGAGCACCATCTTCACTCATCTTTGGTTGAGAGTCGTGGGGGAAGAAAACGCTAGTAATTTGAGGTAAATGGAAACATTCGATTGCAATTTTGGTCCCTAAAAGAAAAAGGACAAAATACCCTCGCGTGCCGGGCACGTGGGGAAGAAAACAACAATCCTCTAACGGCTGTTAGATGGAGGGACCAAAATGGAATAGAAACACTGAAATATCCAAAAGATTTTGAACCTTAGCCACAGTTTTATGCAAACCACTGGGTCTATTTCTATAGTTTTGTCTATGTTATATATATATATATATATATATATATATATATATATATATATATATATATATATATATATATATATATATATATATATATATATATATATATATATATATATATATATGTGTGTGTATATATATATATATATATATAAAGTTAGTATTAAATACAATTCTTAAATACAGTGTGATTGTAGGACCGAACATAGACCATTAGTAGTGGCAAATCTAGAATTCAAAGTCAAGGGTGTCCAACATGAATAAATTGACAAAGGAAGTAGATCGAAAAATTTGATTAACGGAACAAGTTGTACAATCAGGAAAGATAAGAGTATATACAAACAAGAAAGATATATATTTAATCAATGGCCAAATAAATAATTATTCTAAATATTTTAAAACCAATTATGGATCCAATTACCGGTCAAATTAAATGCGTCTCGATCGTTTAAAGGATAAAAAGTTTAAAATGATTTTTAGTTAATTATTATTTGACGTCCAAACTTAAGATAGTATATAGACTTGTTTAACGTTTGTCTATATTTTTATTTTATTTATGGTTCAAGATCCAAAGCCATACATTAAACTTATAAAAGTTAACATAATTTTTGTTTTTGTGTAACTATAGATGTCGATCTCCTTTTTTTAATGTTAACCACAGGTGTCCATCAAAGTGTTTCATAAGTTTCCATCTAAAACTCAGTGTCTAAATTGCATAAAAATTCAAAAACCAGGGTGTCCATGGACACCCTTAAACTTTATGTAGAATCGCCCTTGACCATTAAATCAATAAAATCAATGGCTGTAAATAAATGATATTTTTTAAATGAAAATCATAGAATACGCATGTCTTTAAATGAAAAAACTCGGTTAAGGGTAAAAGAGTAAAAATCCCCAAAACCCATAACAACGGAATGTACGATACACATGCTAGAATCACGAACACAATGCGGTGGTGGTTTTTGACGCCGTTTACGGCTGCCGGAGGCGACAGACATGGTCGTCGGCGACGCTGTTGGTCGGGAACGGGACTCTGGAATTCCACATATTGATTATCAGAGAATGAACTTGTAAAATTGTTGTTGACATAAAAAAATAGTTACGTAAGAGTTTTCAAAGTCTATTCTCAGAGAATAGTTTGTAAAATTGTTGTTGACGTAAAAAAAATAGTTACCTAAGAGTTTTAAAAGCTAATTTTCAGAGAATGGTAAGCAATGTCAACGGTAACTAAGTGTAATAGCATGTTCACGAAGAATTCTCAAAGAATGTTATATGTGTTTAATAACTGTAGTACACATACTAAATATTCTTGTAGAATATTTATACCATTCTCGGAGAATGGACCGATTATATATGTTTACAGAGGGCTGGGAACTGCTATACGGAAAGCCCCATTCTCTGAGAATGAACGTGAACCATTCTCATGAACGTGAAGGAATGCTACTGCATTCTCATAGACATTCATCCCCATTCTCTGAGAATGCACGTGAACCATTCTAATGAACGTGAAGGAATGCTACTGCAGTCTCATAGACATTCATCCCCATTCTCTGAGAATGCCTTTCCAAAACCCAGAAGAAAAAAAAGGCGGAGATCGATTTTTTTAAACCTGCAAATTAGACCGATTGGTTCAAAACCGACTTGATCGTGCTTCAATTTTCTTCAATCGAAAGTTCGAATATGCTTCAATCTACTTCCAATCGTTAAGTAGCTATCGAAAGTTCCAATTTTCTTCAATCGATGCTTGAATCTGCTTCTGTCGGCGTGAATCTGCTTCGGTCGGCGTGAACGTGCATCAGAGAGGAAAAACGGAGGTTTGGTGCTGATATGGTTCGTTCGATCCGGTGTGGTGGCGATGATAGTGACGGCCGCCGGATTAGGGCTGAGAGAAGCAGGCTCGTGGAAGGAATAATGGGGGAAGAATGGGGGAAGGGTATTCCGATCAAGCCCTTGTGAAATCGATGGATATTATTAGGTCGCACAGTATTTAGAAAATGTATTTGAACCTATAATATATATATATATATATATATTGTTATGACTTCAGACTCTAGGGCGATGTGGGGTGGATACTCCGATGGTATTGAGAGCCTGAGATCACAGCAAAGAAGAAAGAGACCGTTAGCCGTGCTCCGGGAGGGGATCCCGGGAGGGTGCTCCGATGGTCAAGTCAGTGAGGTATTGAGAGTAAGGTTTTGTGGTAAGCTAGAGTTAATGGTTGAAAGTGATCGTGATCATTACCTGAAGGCCCCTTGGCCTTTTATACCTGGGGTGAGCTCGCTTTTGGGGACACCAATGTCAGACCTCCAGCGAGCTCAGGAGATGATTGGGCGATTTCCTGATGCACGATCGTGGTGCATAAGGGGTATGGGAGGAGCACAGGTTGTGCGCCGTGTACACCTTTTGTTTCCTGCATGTGTCAGTCTTCCCGCAGGTTGTCGTTTGCATGGTTCTGCAGGAAGGCGCTGTGGGAGCGGCTACCCATAAGGGAGAGCACCAGTGCCGCGGGGCAGCACTAGTGTCATGCGGGTGATCCCAGCGCTGCAAGGCAGCGCTTGTGGCTTTGGGCCAATGGAGCTCTGCCAAGCCGTATCCTATGATACGTTATCAAGTCCCCCCAATCTAGTAGTTACTGCGTAGGCCCAGCGGAACCGTAATGTTCTAGACTTATGGGCAGGACACGTGTAGGGTTGAGGTTTATATGATCCGGGTTTCCGCCGGTTGTGACAAGACCCGTACCGCTTTCATCATTATGGTAGTTTTCGGTTTTCATGCTTGTCTTTTCGATATTTCCGGCTACTTATTTGGTTTCCTTATTTCAAGGAAACGCTTTTCTCTTCTTAGCCATCGACTGTTCAATTCCTTCTGCAGTTTTCGTTTCTTCCCTCTTCTCCCCTCTTTTTCTTTCGTCGTTTTCGTTTAGCTCTTCATGGCTGCTGATGCTGGTGTTGTTCCGACAGACGAGCAATGGGCTCAGCTCGTCGAGCGATACGGCTTTTCTTCCGATGATGGCGTACTGTTTCCCAGCAAGGGAGCTGGTTTTTATCATCCTCCTCCGGGGAAGACCGGTATATTTGTGAAGACGTTCGATGCTGGATACCGGCTCCCGACCAGCAATTTTATGGACTAGGTCTTACGGCGAAACAAGGTAGGCATTACCCAACTTTCGCCCAATGCTGTGAACAATGTAGTTTCTTTCGAGTTGCTTTGTCGCTCCCTGGGGATCACACCTAATTATTACGTCTTCAAGCACTACTTCCGTTTTTCCCAAGCCAGTGAGGGCTACACGTTTTACTCACGGGGCCGCTCTATCCATGTCTTGGTTGGGGAGAGGTCCTCCCCTAAAAATTAGACGGAAAAATGGTTGTGGGTCAACGAGAATCCTATTGGGAAGATGTGCGTTTGCCGTGGCGGTATCAAGGATCCTGCTCCGGCGTTGTTTGCTCACAATCGGGAGACTGTTGCGACTTTGAATGGTTTTCATGTGGTGCCTGATGACTATCCTGAGTATATCCTTGCTGGTGGTGGTTTGAGTCCGTCGTTGAGGGCCAGGGAAAAATGTCGGAGTTCTACTCCGTGGTGAAAGGTATGTTTTTTTTTGTGTTACTGTTATTGTTTCTCTTTTTCTTCTTTCCCTTCTCCCCCCTTATTTATTTTCGATGTTTTGTTTATTTTTCCTCCCAGGTCTTGTTCGTCCGATTAATTTTCAGGATGTTTTGGCTGATAAGTATGATGGGAAGTTGGAGTATCGGGAAGTTGATCTTGTAGATAGGGTGCCAGACCCTTTTTTCATTCCATGGTTTTACGAATATTCTTGCTGGTGATACCGTGAGTGTTGGCGGTGATGAGGAGGGTGATACTGCTGAAGGATCCCCTTTGGTAGATGCTAGCGTAGGTACTTTGTATTTTCAGGGTCCTACTATTTCTGGTGAGTCTGTGAAGGACAATAAGGAAGGTATTTTGGAAGGTGTTGCGAGAATGGGAAAGCGTAAGGTTGATGAAAGCTCTGTGGGCCAGGCTGATCCGTCCACTGACCTTGTGCCGGTTCGGCGCCTCAGCCGGCGTAAGTTGTTGTCTGGTTTAAGGAGCGCTGCGTGTTTGGTGATAAGAAGGGGTGATTCAGATTCCTGACAATGATGTTCATGTGGTCGATAAGCCTGTTGGGGAGGCCAAGGTTGGTGATAGCGGAGTTGGGTCAGCGATTAATTTGGAGAAGGAAGTTGTTGTTGAAGAGTCTGCCCCGGTGGTGGAAGGTGAGAGTCCGGCTGGGGGAAGTGTGCCTGTGATATGGGAGGGTTCTAGAGTTATGGGGGAAGCCAATGTTGAGTCGGCGATCGGTAGCTATGTTCTGACCAATTTGTCTCCTCGTCCTTTCCTACCGAACTAGGGTTTGGTGAATGGGTCCCGTTTGACAGTTCGATCGGTTGCCCTGGATTTTGCTGCTTATGTGTTCCCTCCAGCTACTGAGGATGATATGGAGATGCACCCTGATGATCAGAAGGTCCGGGCAGCTATTTCAGAGAAGATGATAGTGGAAGAAAGATTGGCTGCTTGCGAGACCGAGTTGGAGAAAACCCAGCAGTTGAATGAGGGTCTGGCGATTCAGAATGAAAACTTGGTTTGTGATGTTGCTGAGAGGGATAAAGTTGTGGAGGCTAGGGATGCGGAGCTTGTGGAGGTCAATGGAGATTTGGGGTGGTTGTTACAAGAAGGGATCGTGCGAGTGATCGAAAAAGTGATGCTCCAGCCAGAGTTCATCCACGGTGTTGGCCAGATAAGGCGGGCGTGTTATGCCGCCGGCGAGGAAGCCATGCGCGGTCGCCTTCGTGATAACCCTTCTCTTGACCTTTCCAATGTTGCAGGTGGGAGCTCTTTGTCTGGCTACAAAGCTGAGATGGATCGTGCCATCGAGGATTTCGTTTCCATGGATTATGCATCTTTGTTGAATCTTGGGCAGGTTGGTGTGGATGACTTGAAAGAGATATTGAAGCCGGAGGAGGAGGAGCTGTGAAGTGTTTGTTTTGTTGGTAGTTGTTTTCCTTAAGACATGTTCGATATGGTTATAACCTTTAAACAATATTTTTCTTTGTTGTGGACTGCTTTGTTTGTGTGTTTGTGATGGTCTTGACCGTCGTACTATGGTTGGGCTGGTATTGTATGCCCTTTTTGCGACTATCAATGGTTAGTCTTCTTTTGGTTACTCGTATGTTGCCCTCCTCGATTAGTTGCACATTGTTTTTGATTGTTTGCTTTGTTTAATTCTCTTTTTACTTGTGCGGCTTTTGCCCTTAGACTTTGCTTAGGATCTTGCTTGCCAACTGTTTTTGGAGTGATAAGGTGTATTGGAAAATTTTGAGTTGTTTGAAGACACACGAAGTCTTTTGAAGGGCAGCTGGGCCACTGGGGCGCCAGGCCAAATTGGAGGCACACGAAGTCCTGTAAAGGGCAGCGCGCCAGGCCGAATTGGAGGCACACGAAGTCTTGTAAAGGGCAGCTGGGCCACTGGGGGGGGAGGCCAAATTGGAGGATGCATGCAATAAATAAAAGACACTAGTGTTTTAAATTTGTTTTGTGAACTAAAAGATGGTCTTCGGCGGGGTGATCAATCCCGTCAAGGCCTTAACATTTCATTGAAAACGACTCGGTACATTTTGACATTGAATTTTGCAAAAATAAAAGGTGCCGGCGTTGCCACCGTCATCTTGTCGGTCCTATTAGAGGTGGAATTTTTTTAGATTTTGTATGTTCCATGTCCTTGGGATTGCTCTCCCTTCTATTGTTTCTAGGATATATGAGCCGTTGCGGTGCACTTCGATGACTCTGCAGGGTCCTTCCCACGTGGGTCCTAATTTTCCTTGAGGTTCTGCATGACTTACTTTGTTTTTTCTTAGGACCCAGTCCTTCACTTTGAGGGCTCTTTCTCACATTCGTTGGTTGGAGTATTTCTCCGTTTTGTGTTTGAGGATTGCTTGTCGTAGGAGGGAGATTTCCCTATTTTCTTCCAAAAGATCTAGGTTTTGTCGCAGATCCGAGTCGGTTCGCTCTGAGGTGAAGTTGGCGATTCGCAGTGATGTTATCATTAGTTCTGGAGGTAAAACCGCTTCGCTTCCGTAGACCAGGCTAAAAGGTGTTTCTTGAGTACCGGTTCTAAAGGTGGTCCTATAGGACCACAGGACACTAGGCAATTCCTCCACCCAGTTTCCCTTTGCTTTGCCAAGTCGTTTTTTGATTCCGTTCACTATTATCTTGTTCGAGATCTTCGTCTGACCGTTGGCTTGTAGGTGTGCTACAGAGGTGAATCGTTGATGAATTTGTCTGTCGGCGCACCACCCTTTGAAGGGGTTCTCAGCGAACTGGAGCCCGTTGTCGCTGACGAGGGTTCTTAGTGTGCCGAATTTTGTAAGGATGGACTTCCACATGAACTTGATGATTGATCTTCTTGAGATGTTGGCTACTGGCTCAGCCTCGATCCATTTTGAGAAGTAGTCTACAACTACTATCAGGAACTTTACTTTTCCCGGGGCTTCCGGGAAAGGGCCTACTATATCTATCCCCCATTGATGAAATGGCCATGGGCCTGCGATGCTTGTTAGTGGGACGGAGGGTAGGTTTTGCACTGGCGCGAATGTTTGGCATGCAACACATTTCTGCGTCAGCTCCGCTGCGTCCCGCTGGATTTCCGGCCAATACACGCCCATTCGCAGTCTTTTTCCTGTTAGGGCTCTTGCGCCTTCATGTGCGCCAGCGTCTTCGGAGTGTGTTTCTTGCAGCATCTCCTGTCCCACCTGACTGTTTCTTGTAGCATGCTCCAGCGTTGCCGTCTAAGGTTGTTGGGAAGTATGTGCACCAGAACCGCTCGTCCAATTTCAGGGACTGCATGTGCCACTCGTAGGTGTCTATGTGGCTGTCGGGGTCGGAGGTGCCGTTGTAGGTTTTGAGGTTTGGCAATTTGGCTGTGCTTGGGATTTCGTAGTTCAACAGTTCTTTCATGAACGGGGATTGACCGCTTCTCAACATTGGTCCGTGTTGGTGCGTGGGGGTTGTAATGGTGGGTAGGGGAAGAATGGGGGAGTTGTATAAGTGGGAACAAGGGGGTTATTCCTTAGTGGCATTGTCAGGTAGGGTTGTGAGAGTGGTGTTACTGGTGTGAAAAGTGGCAGCGAAACTGTGTATGGCAACGTGTATGGGGTTGTTGGCGTCTGTGTTGTATTTGTGAGGGTTGTCAACAGGGGGTTGGCGCTCAGCATTGGAGTTAGCATGGTTGGTTGTGTTGTTGTAGTGGGAAATGACATGGATACGTAGGGCGGTGGGAAATGCATTCCTTGCGTCACCGGCGTAATGGGTGTTGATAGCTGCCAGGGTAGGAATGGTATTGTCGCTAAAGGTGTGGTTACGACGGTAGATGTGGCAGGTGTTTCAGGGTTGTCCAATGGATTCATAGGTCTAATCGGACTGGGTGAAGCACCGCTGCTTCCCCCCTCCCCCCCCCCCCCCCCGTTCATGGTTGTATTCTTGTTTACGGGGTAGTTGTGTTGTTCACACAACGGATGGCGCCAAATGTTATGATTTCAGACTCTAGGGCGATGTGGGTGGATACTTCGATGGTCTTGAGAGCCTGAGATCACAGCAAAGAAGAAAGAGACCGTTAGCCGTGCTCCGGGAGGGCGCTCTGACGGCCAAGTCAGTGAGGTATTGAGAGTAAGGTTTTGTGGTAAGCTAGAGTTAATGGTTGAAAGTGATCGTGGTCGTTACCTGAAGGCCCCTTGGCCTTTTATACCTGGGGCTGAGCTTGCTTTTGGGTACACCAATGTCAGACCTCCATCAAGCTCAGGAGATGATTGGGCGATCGCCTGATGCATGATGGTGGTGCAGAAGGGTTACGGGAGGAGCACAGGTAGTGCGCCATGTACACCTTTTGTCGCCTGCATGTTTCAGTCTTCCCACAGGTTGTCGTTTGCATGGTTCTGCAGGAAGGCACTGTGGGAGCGGCTACCTGTAAGGCGAAGCCAGTGCCGCGGGGCAGCACTAGTGTTATGCAGGTGATCCCAGCGCTGCAAGGCATGAGCCTAGTCATGGTTTGACCAATGTTCTTGTTTTTAATTTAAGTTTTAATAATATATATATATACTATTCTTAATATATTAAGGGTATAAATTCAAACAATTTAAAATTTATGTTTATCATAACTAATTCCATTAAAACACCTTTAATAATTAATTAAAACAACTTAAATTAAAAGAAGAAGTTTAAGGCAACTAGCAAATAAGGCAGTTATGCAAGTTAGAAAACTTGCAAGGCAACCTAGGGTTTGTGAAACCCTGGCCGACAAATCATGTGGGTTCTTAAAACCTCCAATTTTTCGACTAACATGTTATGAAGAACACAGATCAGGCAAAATTCATAACATGCAATTTTCATGATTTTTCTAGCATAAACCTATGAATATCGAAAATTTCAGTAGGCAAAAACAAATCATATTCATGTTTTAATCTAATGTGCATGCAACCTAAGAACAATGGCTCTGATACCACAGTTGGAATTTCTACATATTGACATTAATCATACAGGCAGCGGAAGACAAAACAGATTAAATCCCATAAATTGAGCAAGATCATAACATGTTCATAACAAGATCACATGTTCATAACAGTTGCAGCAACAATATATTAAAATCAATCCATACCTTGTGGTTGGATGTTAAGGATCCAAACCAGAATCCCTCTATTGATTCACACCCAGGGACACCAGAAGAACAAGCAGACAGAAACTTCCAAGGCTTGTAGAAATCGATCCAGAAACCCTTGAAAGGTTTAAGGAAATCGACAAAGAGGGAGGGTGTAACGCCAAAACATGTTTATTATGTAATTATAATAAAAAGGGCAAATTGGTCATTTTACCTTAAAAGGGTAATTTGGTCTTTTGGACAGAAAAGGATTAAGTTTGTAATAATATTTTGAGTCTTGGACTTAAAATGTTATAAAAATCTGATTTTGTCATTTAATTTGTAAATTGTGGCAAAAGTTCTAGAAATGCAACTTCAAGGACCAAAATGCAATTTTTGGAGGTATAAAAGAGAACACTTGTGCAGATTTTTGGCACTTACGGGAGAGGTGTTCTTGAGCGATTTCTGCAAGGTTTTAGAGGATTCTTGAAGATTGAAGTTTGCAAATTGATTATTGACTTCAAAGGGTAGAATTGGAAGTTTTGGAGGTAAGTTCTTCAAGTTCTTGATAGTTGTTCTTGATGGGTTTTGTAGAACTCAAAAACTGCATTTGCAGTTATGATTATGTGGTTAAGTTGATGTAATACTTCCATTAAGTCATGCTAATAAGGGCTTAATTCAAGAAAATGGAAGTAGATTGTTAATTTTGATGAATTTGAAGTTTTGGGGTTGTCAGAACTAAGAACCCTAATTCTTCATATGAATGATTGAGTGTGTTTTGGGGGTTAAAAACCTTGTTAAAATGTAAGGTTTTAGCCTAGGAATAAACCCCAAACGGTTAAGAACAACATTAAGAACTTATAAACAAAAACTGCAAGCTACAGTGCATAATTCGCAACCTGCAGGAGACCTGCACTGGCGCTGGGCGCAGTGCGCCCCTGGCCCAGGCGCAGTGCGCCTCCAAGCAGGGAGTCAGAATCGCTAATTTCCGTTTGGCTTGTCCGTTTTATCTCAAACTTGAACCGTAGGCTCGTTATGGTCTGAAAAGTTTGGGAAAATTTTTATATTGAGTTTTCGACCTCTCGGGAGCACTGTAGATCGATTCAAATGCCTCGGTGAATAGTAAAATTCATAAAAAGTTAGTAAACGGAAAGTTTATTAACTAGGCATTGTTTATAATGATATTGTATTGAACTCTATTGTATTAGAGTTAATTGGAATGGTTATTAACCTATAATCATTTTGAAAATAAATGGAATTATAGGTACGGGACAAAACCCTACGGATTACATTGGAAAGCAAGGAACAACAAACGCTAGTTGTAGCAAACCTTCAGGTGAGTAATCTCACTGTTATCCGTTGTGATATATGTTATATGAGCATCTGCAGATGAATATGATTTTGGGGGACAAAAATGACAAATTACATGATTTGAAATATGACAAGACCAGATAAGCCGTGAGTCTACCATAGACAAGAACGGAGCTGTGAGTCAATATATCTATGTAAACTGTGACGTGACAAGACCAGATAAGCCGTGAGTCTATAATAGACAAGAACGGAGCTGTGAGTCAAACTTATATAGACAAGACCGGATAAGCCGTGAATCATTGCGATGGCAAGAACGGAGCCGTGAGTCTAGGCAAAAGCGGGATAACCCGTGAGCCACATATGATTTTATATTGCATGATAATGTGTAATTGATTTTGTATAGAGAATTTTATTCTTATACATGTTATACTTGATTTGATTACTCATTGGGCTTTATAGCTCACGGTTTTATTTGATATGTCCCTACAGGTGAGCGTGATCCCGCCAAGGGAAAAGATAAAGTCCGTGACTAAGGACTTAGTATTTGAAGTGACGACCCGGCTTGAAGAATGTATAATATTATGTATTGTACTTCGTGATACTCTTGTACTCGTATTATATTAACTAATACCCCTACTTATGGTTTGTTTGTAAAATATTTGGTTTGAAAAATGAAAAAAAAATTTGGGGTGTTTTTGTTAATAAGTCGGGTGTTACAGAGGGGGAGGGTTTCTAGGGAGGTGGCGGCACACAGAGGGAAAGGGATGCCTTAGGGTTGCACCCTAAGACCTCTATTTATAGTGCATGGGCTCCTAGGGGTTTCAAACTTAGGAGCCTTTTGACGGCCGTACCCCTGGACTTGTTCTATTAATTAAACTATTAATTAATTACAATTCAACTCTTCAATTAATTCTTATAAATTAATTTCCCAATTAATTTATCAATTAATCATTGATCCAATTTCTGATTAATTAATTTTTCAATTAATAAACTGATCAATCCTCTTTGTTTCTGCTACTGATTGTTTTTTACTGGACCGTGAGGGCAACCCAAATATGACCCTGCTACTATTAGAAACATCACCACCGTTGATGACCTGGACATATATCCAACAGTTACTTGTGTCACGATAAGAGCTAGGTAAGTCATCACCCGATTTCTGATATAGATGCATGCCATATGATCTACCGTAGGACCCTGTCGTGGTTGATTCCAGATTGTGTTGTCGCGATTCCTGCTCCAAATGGAATGCCAACATGTATGTACCACCCGACGTTCCACTCCTCCACATATTTCAGAGAGCTTCGAAAGTCAGGTATGCTGTTACGTCAATACAATCAACACTTTCTGCTCCCCGCTGGGGCAAATAGCATTGCCATCTCCCATTGTTGAGGTTGTTTGCACAACTTATGGGCCTCTTCTGAAATCTGAACGCGAGACGAGTAGATTAGGCCAAACAAGACTTGGAGAGGAGGTGGGTTATCCATGATCGTTTTCATGATGTGTTGTCATGATCTATGCTTTCCTTTGATTTGAGGCCTTCCATTCAAGGTTCCAAGGATGGCTCCATTGATGATACACTGGATAATAAGGGTCGAAAATTGTACAATATGATCATTTTGATATCCAAGATCATACATATACCTTGTTATATATAATCCTATTTCTGATAGGAAGGATGCACTAGAGGTTCGACTTAACACAAACTTGCAAATCTACTTAGCAAATCAATACTTGACACCCTTAAAGCAAATATCTAAAATGAACCCATGAACGAATTACCCGGTAGATTAATGTATGCTGCAACTCAAAACAAAACCGTCAATCGAATGGTTACCAAGGCCTGCGGTAACAAAAATAACCCTAATATACATTAATCAGATACTATATTTGTTTTAAAATAAACAAAAAGGTGAAAGAAGAATGTTAACGGAGTCAACAAAAGCAAACTCCATAGTCCATACAAACAAATATTAAAGAAACATCCACGCGAAACAAGCATTTCATTTTATTACGAGGGGTCCAATATTTGATTAAATTAATTGACTTGCAAACATGCATATAATACCGAAATAACTGCTTATCAAACACTTTTATTTTAATAGATTGTATTCATTTTAATATGAAGCATATTTGGTTATCTATTTATAGTATAACTTAATTATTTCGAGATACCCTACACACACTTGGTTGATGTCGAAATGGAATTAATATTGTAATATGCAACAAGGCACCTCCACTTATTATTTTCTTCATTTTAATCTGTTTTTTCTTAAATCTTATTTTGATTGTCGTTTGGGCTACATGAAGTGCCGTTTTTTGTTGTACTAATTTTAAAAGGCGAAGTAAAATCTGCCTAACTCAACTTTATATGATTTAAATTATTAACAAAATAAGCTTTTGAGGGTATAACTCGTAGGTACTAAATTCTACACATTTATCGGTATTTAATCAACTTTATTGGGTTGTTTGGTCAAGATATTAACGTGTTGTTTTTTTTAAGAAAAATAAAGCTTTTGTAGTCTGTAGACCATATTTGCAGAATACGATGTTGACAAAAACATCTGTAGTTTGCAAGAAAAATACTATTTAATTTTTGAAGTCTGTAGGCTACATAATAAACTGAAATTTAAAAAATTAATTTTTTTAAACCTAAAAAAATCGCAATACTATTGAAACTTATTTTGAAAATATATTTTCTATGATAAAAGTTAATTTAAAATGCCCAAAAGGTCCACTCTTCTAACTAGAAGTCTCTATATTCACACTTATGCCCGAAATATAATTATTTATTTCACTTGAGTCATTTTCTAGGTCAACACTAACCCTTAATTTTCCAAATCGACATAAACGGCCCCGTTCACTAATTTCTTTACAATTTAGGTCCTTAATATTAATTCAAGGAATTATTTGACCTAATTTAAATTCCACATCAATTCCTTCATAATATCTTCAAATTTTCCAAATCCATGACTAGTAAAATCTACTTAGGGTAAGTATGGACAAATTGACACTTTTAGTCCCTCATGACAAAATTTTTCACATTTGGTTACAAATAGATTTTAAAACTATATTTGACTCATTTATTCACAATGTAAAAATATAACAAAATATTAAATTTATTTATTCATTTGTTTTTTTATTTACAAAATAAGTTTTATTTGTCGGTTTAAGCCCAAAACTTCTAGATCCAAAACATGGATGTTACAATTATCTAACCCTTAAAAGGATTCCGTTCCCGGAATCACCGATAAGGAATTTAAATACCCATTTTCCAAAAATATCGAAAGTTATCCGTACTTTTAAATTCAAACATTATAAAACCTAGAGTACCATGAATTCAAAAAGAACACTTTACTTCAAAGAATTACTTGTCAAGGTTTTTCTTTCCATAAAACGTTCTTCTTAAAACATGCAAATGTTAAATTTGAAAACTTCCTCAACTCGCCCCCTTGTTTTTACAAAAAGATTTGAACACTCAACAATGTGATTAATGTTTTGTGGTAACCGTTCCTTATTAGAAAATCTTTATTAACCTTTGTAAAAAGAAGTACCCTTTCAAATTCGCGCACCTATTTAAAACAATAAAGTTTTAATTTATTTAGGAACATATTTTCATTGATGGCCATTTGTCATTTACTTCTATAAAAGTCTTGCATTTGTAAAATATACTCGTCCAAAATTGTTTACAAGATTTTCTCAAAATTTTTAATAATACTTTTGAAAAGATTGGCCTTGCGTCATTCTTAAGTTCGTATTAGGGTAGGTTGTTCACTACTTCACATACTTCAAGGCGATTAACGGTTTAAACCTATGACTTCTAGTCTCATCATGCATTCAAGTCTCTTCACCCTAACATGAATTAGTAACTCACTATCCCCATAAGTTCTATTTGTTACTAAGCCATCGCTAACTACCGAAGAACCTAATGATCTAAGTCCTTCTTTTGTCTTACATTAAGGTTTCTCTAGCTTAGACATTAAGGGCGCGAACCACGCTACTCCTACATACACTTAGTCTTCTAGAGCTAAGGCAAGGTCACAAGCATGTACCTCAAAAAGATGACATATGGGTCTCGGAAGAAGGTAAGGGTAAGGAAGAAAGGTTTAAGGGTCATGACAAAAGAATTTCTTCAACAGCTCCTAGTCTTCACCTACCATTCACTTCACTAACACCATGCCCATCATGCTCCTTGCTTGCCCAAGGTTGACACCACAATTCTACTAGTCTTCTAACACCTCTTCGTCCCTTAATCGACTCCTCAAAGTCAACCACCTTGTAAATCTCACTACTCCTCAAGCTTCATCCAATATAAGTTGTCTCTTTCTTCGCATTCTATCATCCTTAGTAGTTGCCATTCACACGAAGTTGTTCCTCATGTTGCCATGTACTCATGATCCTTCAAGGTTGCACTTCATTTCCACATAAGAATCCTCATGCATGAATACTTTTGCCAAAAATATTCCTCATACCAGACCGAATTCACTAATTAAATGGTTAGAAACCTAATCATAAGCAAGCATTTACCACTAAGTTCTAAAGGCCAACAACTTAAGAGGTCAAACATCCTTACAAACATCATAATTTAAGTCTAAGCACTACTCCTAGTACCTAGTTCACTTAAACTCATGCTCTGAGACAAAATTGAAACACCCTCGCTTGAGGCTTTTCATAAAAACATCATTTTAACCCATGGTTTGACACCGTTATTCAAAAATCATCCTTCGGTGAAAACTTTAATTTCAATAACATTCAAAAGAGTCATTTTCCGTTCCAAACCGTTCTAAAACACATGGGGTTTATTGAGAAATAGTTAAGGGTTAAGTTGCGGAAAACATCGTTTGGTCCCATTTTAGATAAAACATTTTAGTTTATAAAGTAGCGAGGTTGTTACGATTCAAATACCATTACACAACTTAAATGAAACTACACAAACCGTGGCCTTCTAAACATCCAGCTCTTCTAAATTCATCTAAACTCCTCGACCTGAGCACACATCAAAATAAGTTAGGAAATTGAAATGCCTAGTGAGTTTACCCGAGGTTGACCCATTCAGAGTGGGCAGTGAACTACCACACTCAGGACAAACCTCCAAAAAATAGTTTTAACGCACTCAAATGTTGTTTAAAACATCATAAGGATTTACTCAAAATAGATAGTTATGACATGCAAATACAATGCATGATGCAACTATCCTAAACCCATGTCCATCTCATAAAAGTCCAACTCACCACAATGGCACCTATCTAAGTTCACAAATGACACGCACAAAGCATGTCACTTGATCCCCATATAGGCAAAACTAGGACTAGTGGCCATCACATTAGCCCCATGAGGGGTAGCAACTCCTCATGCAGTTCCCTATTGTCGGGAACAGTTCCACAAACATCATTTGAAGGTCTATCTTAGGCCCTCTAAGTGGAAAATCATCATCAAAATGGCTATCTCAGCCAAACATCATTAAAGTCTTCATAAGGTTCACACGGTCAATCCCATCCTATATGCAATGCACAAATAGGATGCTCAAAACGTCTTTCAAAACATCATAATAGTCTTTGTTTGAAAACATCTTTAAAAGGACTCATTTCATGCAATGCACACATAGTACTCATATAACAATTAGCACATAAAAACATGCATGAAAATAGTTGATAACACACACAAAAGATAATAGTAGGGATGTGTACTCCCGGTAAGGTCACCCAAGGTCAATTGATGAGTTAACACTAACTCCACACAAGGTTGATGCATTTGAAGGCGTTCTAGACATCAACTCACCCATCAAAATCTTCCTAGTTGGGTGATAACTCAAGTCCTTAGTCTCACCCCCAAGTCATTACAATACACCTCCTTCCTACAAGACAAGAATGGAAGGGTCATACACGTTTCATCTAAAAGTCGCACTATAATTACTTATTTAGAACTAAGAATGAGCTATCATCCACCAACAAATTGAAGTATTTAGCTCTCTAATATAAGGAAAATCTTAGCTAAGACATCTCTAAAGTCTAGCATTAAAACAAGGACCCAAAGCACAAACCATAAAGCTCAAAACCCAAAAAGTGACAAATCTGGCCAGAACCAGCTACACGGGTCATGTAGCACCCAAGGAAAAACTGGACAGAAACCTTAGAAACCTCACACTGGTCGTGTATCAGCACGCTGGTCGTGTATTAGGTGATGTAGCTTCATTTTTTGTCCTTTTCACTCCCATTTGACCCAATTTAAGTCCCAATTCAACCCAAGACTAATTATATATGAAAATACACATCTAAGAACTCATTTCAAAGTATTCAACTCCCAATCCAAGTGTTCATGGCTTAAACCAATGGAAATCGCAATTCAAGTTCTTATATCTTAACAAGTGGTTAATGAACTATGTTCCAAATCAATCATTACACTTAACACCATCAAGTCTCCAAATAAGTTCCTATCCAAGGTCATCCCTTAAGGGAATCATTCCCACATAACTCTAAAGAAAATGGCCTCATGGAATCTCCAAATCCAATCATTGGTCCAAATGGTTAAACCCATGTAATACCCAACTCCAATCCATCAAGTGATGATTACAAGTGGAGATTCCTTCTTCCATTCCATGGTATCATTAGGAAATGATCCTTACTCCACCATTACTTCCAAATTGATGCAATAACCCATTCATCCATTCAACCAAAAGATCTGTTCATCATAAACATGAATAAAACCCATTTCAATACCCAATTCCCATATTCTAGTGATTCAAGGTTTAAGATTACACATCAAGGGTTGGAATCCTTAGGGAATCATTAGAAATGAACCCCCTCATCCAAAACCACCATATTCATCCATCAATTTCTAGATTATTCAACTATTCAACAAATCCCCATATTCTAGGGTTCATAACACCTTAATCAATCAAGTAATCGGATCTAGATCATCCATGGATTGAATGTAGATCAAAACATGAACTAGAATCATAAACTAACACTTGGGATCCTAGGGTTTCATCCTCCAAATTACCAATTTCGGATTTGACATGGAACTCATCCCAAAAACGGGTTTACAAGCTAGAAAATGAAGGGTTTATACCTTAGATTGGCTAGGAACTTCAAGGGTTTGCAAGAATCATCAAAACCAACCTCCAATACCTCAAGAACTCAAGAAATCTCCACTTCCTCCATCTCTATCTCTCAAAAACATGATTGTGGCTGAAATGGGGGAAACTCCTCTCTAAAACTTGGTATCTTTCATAATTGGCAATAATAGTCCTTATAGTTTGATCTTTCTTCACCCAACACCCAAAAAGTCCACTCTTCTAACTAAAAGTCTCTAGATTCAAACTTATTCCCCAAATATAATTATTTATTTCACTTGAATCATTGTCTAGGTCAACACTAACCCTTAGTTTTCCAAATTGACATAAACGGCCCCGTTCACTAATTTCTTTACAATTTAGGTCCTTAATATTAATTCAAGGAATTATTTGACCTAATTTAAATTCCACATCAATTCCTTCATAATATCTTCAAATTTTCCAAATCCATGACTAGTCAAATCTACTTAGGGTAGGTTTGGCCAAATTGACACTTTTAGTCCCTCATGACAAAATTTCTCACATTTGATTACAAATAGATTTTAAAATTATTTGGCTCATTTATTCACAATGTAAAAATATAACAAAATATTAAATTTATTTATTCATTTGTTTATTTATTTACAAAATAAGTTTATTTGTCGGTTTAATCCCAAAACTCATCGGCCCAAAACACGGATATGTTTATTAAAGTATGAGTGTATTAGCATCGTCACTGTATTCCTGACCTCTTTTTATATTTATTATAATTGTTTTTAGTTGAGATGTTTCTTCCTTAAACGAGAAAAAAATAATGATCACATGTCCTTTTTTAGAAGACGTCTACGAGTTTTAAAAGAGTTTTATTTTCATGTCTTTTTAGAGAACATGACGCACAAACCTTTTTAGATCTGCAGTTTAAAAAAACAAACAATCTGCAAACAATACGTTCGTTCGATCGCATATAAAAGAGGCTAAGAAGAGATTTTATAAAACAACAAACAACACCTAAAAATCATCATGCAATAAATTTTATAAAACGGATTTGGGCATGAAATCTGAAATATTAATCAGAAAAACTCTCGACACGAACGTAAATTTTATTTTTAATATTTAACGTATATTCAGAAGTGACTTGTGAAGGTTTTTATAAGCTTTTAGCTTTTAACCTTTAAGGAAAAGCTCGAATTAAAAAAAAATTGTTTGACAGTATGAGTTATTAGTTTTTTTAGGGCGAATTTCAAAAAACACACTAACTTTTCAAAAAAAATCGATTTTGACACTCTGTTATTTTTTTTCAATTACGTCATTAAGTTTTCATTTTTTTCCAATTAAGTCACTTTGTTTTCAATTTTGACCGTTTGACCAGTCAACTGGTTGCCATGATTATATGTTAGTCTTTGATGATTGGACGCTAACATGGCATGCTGACGTGGCATGTTTGTTCCGTTATGTTAGTTTAAGTTCGCTCGTGTATGTTTATTCATTTAGAAGTATAAATGCATATTTTTATGTTGGTTTGAGTTTGTTTGGTTAGAAGTATAATACATTTTTAAAAGTATAAATACGTTTTTTACGTCTTTAAAAGTTTAAATACATATTTTTATGTTTTTAAGAAGTATAAATATATTTTTATGTTTTTAAAAGTATAAACATATTCTTTTATATGTTAAAATATGTTCTTTTAGAAACATATATACAAATGTTTGTGTTTAGAAGTATGCCTACATCTTTCAAGAGTATATAATCGTTTTTTTAGAAGTATAAACACATTTTATATGTTTTAAATTATAGGTATATTTTTTAGAAGTACAAATACATATTTTTATGTTTTTAAAAATATAAAATACATGTTGTATTATATATAATCATGTATCGTATAATCAAAAATATGTTTATGATAAAAAATATATTGAGAAAGATGCTTGAACTCGTTTTATAATACGTCTTTTATTGATATATACTTGTTTATATGCAAAAAAGCATATTTATATTTTTAAAAGCATAAAAATACGTATATATACTTCGAAAAATGTATCTATACTTCTAAAAATATAAAAATACGTATTTATATTTCTAAAAAATATATCTATACTGCTAAAATCGTAAAAAGACATTTATACTTTTATAAAATGTAGGAAAAATTTCAGAAAAGACACTAAGTTTTCAAAAAAATTCGATTTTGATAATGTGTTATTTTTTTTAATTAAGTCACTAAGTTTTCAATTTTTTTCAATTAAGTCACTGTGTTTTCAATTTTGACACTCTGGTGCCATGTCAGCATGCCATGTCAGCATCCAATCATTAAGACCGACACGTCATGCCACATCAGCTGACTACCAGGTTGACCGGTCAAATGGTCAAATTTGAAACAAAATTGAAAACATAGTGACTTAATTGGAAAAAATTGAAAACTTAGTGACTTAATTGAAAAAATAAATAACACCGTGTCAAAATGGAAAGTTTTTAATTAAGTCATTAAGTTTTCAATTTTTTTCAAGTAAGTCACTGTGTTTTCAATTTTGTTTCAATGTTGACACTCGGGTGCCACGTCAGCATGCCATGTTAGCATCCAATCATCAAGACCGATACGTCATCATGCCACGTTAGCTGGCTACCAGGTTGACCGGTCAAATGGTCAAAATTGAAACAAAATTGAAAACATAGTGACTTAATTGGAAAAAATTAAAAACTTAGTGACTTAATTGAAAAAATAAATAACACAGTATCAAAATCGAAATTTAATGAAAACTTAGTGTCTTTTTTGAATTTTGCTATTTTTTTAAACAAAAAACTTATAATCCAAAAGTTATGTTAAGTAGCTTTTCAAAAAAATTAACTTTTAGTTTTCATTTAATTTTACACATTTACAGCTACCAACTATTTTTGTTGAACACTTCTACACAAATAGAAACTTCATATTCCAATTTTCAACTACTACTTTTCGGTTACCTGACTAATTTTATAAAACACGCTCTTAATAAAATAACTATTCATTTTACAAATTTAATGATAATATATTAAGGTTGAATAGGATCTGAAGACACATAAATTTTAATTTGTCAAAACTAAATTATAGTAAAAAAAAAAAAAACAAAATAGGTTTTAACCTTGGCACGCCTATTTTGGCGAAACTAAAAATGACAGTACATTTATGCCGATTTGTCCATTCTTTCACATAAATTCATCACCGTCTACATGTATACAAGTTGATCTTTCCGTAATTAGAGTCTAGTTGGTTGAGGTACGGAATTCCACACAGGAGATTTAGGGTTTAAACCTTGGTATGCCTAAAATGTGATAACTCAAATTAATATATTAATATATAAATTATATATGAATAAAATCTGATTACTTTATTGTGTCAATGATTAAGAATATTAATTAGGAGTAATTAGGTTTAATGGAGAGGAAATAATGAGATTGAAATTCAAAACCGTCACCTTGATGATGGAGTTAAATTCGAGCAAATCATAAGGTCTCATCAGTTATAAACATGGGCATTATAAAGAGCACGGAAAATCGAGTGAAATGCACACAGAAATTGCAAGAAACAGTGGTGAATCGAGGGACAAATCGGAGAAGAAAGTTGTGAAGTTTTTTTCGGAGTTCTAGCAATTAAGGTATGATTCTCCTTTAAGCTCGTAATAATCGTCTAGAAAGGTCTATACATGTGTGCTATGCATTTTGGTTCAACCTTAAGTATTCGTTCGGCCAATAGTTGTTCGAAATTAGTAAAATTGAAATGTTAAATTTTCAGTAAAAAAAGGAGATTGGATTCATCTTGTTTTTGGATGGTTCTTTTTATAATTGTTTATGGATTATGTTACTAAATAGTGGAGATGAAGAATGGTAATTTAATATATTTATTATGACATTACATTCGAAGCTTTGGTAAATGTTAAAATATGGTAATAGTTACAGAAAGTCCGGGTGGAGAAGAAGGCCTGTTGGATTCTTTTCGTTGGGAGAAAAAAAAAGGAATTATTTATAAAGCGTAAAATGTTAGTAAAGTTTAAAAGAAAATAGTGTTGTAGGGGAGGATATGGACTTTTCGATGAGAGGCAGTGGGTTCGTATACCAGTATACCACCCTCAACATCACACATTTTTTTACCAATTCTATTCCTACTTAAATTTTGCCATTTCACATTTATAACAAAAATAGTATTTTGACTGAGAATTATAGTTTTAGATAATTTTCAAATTCTCATTCCTTTGAACTAAACCATAATTTACCGAACGAGACACGTGAATAGTTGAACCAAAATATATATAAGATGTTTTATTTTCTAGAATTGTGGCCTTAGAAAATATTATTGGTGGAATGTAGGGTACGAATAGCGCAACGAGATTCAGTTTAGAACTTAATGCTTGCGAGGTGAGTTTTTCGTGTGCTGTGGTTGCTTGCACAATATGTTTATCATGTCAAATGCGGTTATTATATGTTTGTTTTATGATTCGTTGATAGTATGCATGAAAACGTTATTTGTATTTGCTTATCTACTATGTGTCGCATTTAGTGGAAACAGAGTGTTTATTAGTCGTGAGCATGACGGATGTATTGCAAACGACAGTGATAGGAATTTGGAATATTTATTCTCTTCTTTGGATATTTAAAATGCTTGAGCATAAAGGTGTGTTGTGCCAAGTCGGAAGAGAAACGGGCCTTTGGTTCTTCTCTGGATAATTAAACGTTCCCCTAAATTGTGACATTGGATGTTATCCGCTTTAATATGATTTGTAGTTAAAACTATTTTTTTTTCACGTTGATGGACATCTATGTGCAACACGAACTCACTAGGCCCTACGCTCACCCAGTTAGAATTTTAAATGTGCACAACCCAGGAAACAACTAGCGAGTGGCAGTGGAAAATGGAAAGAGAAAGCTTAGATGGAATGAAGACCTAGAAGTTCCACGAAGACGTAACACCCAATGCTCGCCAATCAAAAATTTATCTTATTTTATCGCTTGCGCTATTGTTAAGACGATATTATGAGTTTTTATTTGTTACTAGTATTATTTCGGGATTGATTTCGTTTATCTATTGTGTTATGGAAAAGTTACATAAAATATTACTAGTGTTCCCCGATTAACCTCTTATGTAGGCTTTGAGGCTGGTTGACATAAGCCGCTCACATGGTACGGTATACCGTGTTTTTTAATACAAGTTGATTATGTTTATAAGCAAAAAAAAGTCGCCGTAGTTGTCTTCTTCGTTAGCACATTGATAAACTGATTTACATATATTTCTTGTGTTTGGATTACTAATGCCCGGGATATGAAAAGTACAATTAGAGAAACCTTTAGTATAATTAAGCCAATATGCAAGACAATTTTGAACTTGGAATTGGATAATTAAGAACACTTGTGACTAATTGCTCATTATATAAAAGTTTACATACCATAATCTCTCAATCAGATTGTTTTAGACTATAAAATTCTTTTTTACATGTGTATTATGCCCTACAAAATTATTATATAACTATTATTGTTTTTCTCCTTTAAATTTGGAAACGATTTGTGCCCTACTCTTTTTCATAGTGAACTTTGTAACGCAACTTAGCGTATTTAAATGTAATAATTTGGTTTTGTGGATCAAGTTGGACGAAGATGGGGACTTTATTGTAATATATGAGTTGATTAATCAAAATGAGAGAGTTGATGTGAGTTAATACTTAGATTATAGTAATTATTATTACAATAGTAACCCATGTATAATGAGAGGCAAGACGTAAGCCAATCGGGAATTAACAAAGAGAATGTGTATATGTCGTCCCCTACCACTTAATTATTTAAGTGGTGACCCTTTAACTCACTCATTAAATTATTAATCAAGTGGGCAACAAAGTTAAAACTATACTTACGTATGGCACAATGGATATTCCTCGCATATTATTTTTAACTTTACATCTTTTTTTTTTTTTGTAATTAATATAAAGCTAATTTTATCCTCACGTATTCTCTTTTGCTTTTTCTATCTCTTAATTGAGTCATTTGCCTAATTCCGTTGTTATATTGTTACTATTTATAGAACAAACATCTAAATTTTGTAGTATACTGAAAAGTGACATATCTATAATGATTTAATATTTGCATTTTGTACAAACTACTTAACATATGGATGAAAACAGCTAACATTTTCTCAAGATATCAAAATAAGATCTTGAGCAAAAGTCAAGAGTATGAAATATATACTTCTGTATAATTTTGAGGACAAATGGTAGAACAACTTATATTTAATGGTCTTTTGTTGGAAAAATATCAAATAGTTTCTGCTTAAAGTAAATTGGATATGGTTACGCGGACGTATTTGAAGAGACGGTTTACAATAACCAGATGCAAGTGTTACTTGGAAAAGGAGGCATGCCCATAATGAAATCCATAGAGTTTGCATCCCAAGTACGGTTAGGGATAGGAAGGGGTTGTAATAGGTCTTTATGTGGTGAGTTTTCGGGTTTGATTTGTAAACAGACTGGGCAATTTTTAACATATGAACACACATTGGCACATAATTGTGGCCACTAAAAATTTGCAAATAGTTGAATAGTGGTGGATTAAGAGAGTCATGATGGGTAAAAATGTATAGCTTGTGTAAACCATCAACATCTGGAATATAAATCTGATTTTGAAAGAATAAAAGGTCACCACGGGAGGTGAACTTTCATCGTGGTGTGCTTGTTGATGCAACTAATCCAAAACTGATTTTGATGATGGATCCTTAGGTAGGGAAACACAGTTGTGGTCCAACACGCTAACGATGGGCGTTGAGATTGCGATGAGAGACCCATTTGCTTATTGAGATCATCAAGACAAAGCATTCATAACTTTATTAATGGCAGTTGACTTGTAAACAATAGTGAACTCAAATTATGGTAGTTTGGATAGTCATTTTTGTTGTTTATTTATCTAAATTGTTTGTAAAACTAGTTGACATCGGCTTTGATGATCTTTAATGATAGTGAAAAACTGCCTAATAGATACTGCCACCATTTTCTTAACGAATGAAGTAATTGCAAACATTTTGGTGGAGTAAGAGGAAGCATGTTACTTATAGGGAGAGAGGTGTTTGCTAAAATGGGTAATATGGTGGTTGGTTTGTGCAAGTACATCACCAATAATAGTGCTTAAGGCATCAGTCTCAATGGTGAATTGTTATGAAGAAATAGGGACAAAGCCAGAGCTTGTTTCATCGCTTGTTTAAGAGACCATATATACGAATCTTTATGCGATAAATCCACTAAAGATCCCACAATTGTTGCATAGTGTTGTAGAAAGCGTCGGTAACAACCAATCAATCAGAGAAAGCCTCAAAGTTTAGTGACATGTTTAGGATGGGGCAAAGCTAGGATAATTGATATTTTAGTAGGGTCCATAGAGACTCCCCGATTAGAGATAACGTGACTTTAATAATCTATTCATGTTTGACCAAAAGCACATTTTGATAATGTTGCAAAGAAGTCATTATAAACCATTAATTCTAGGATAATATAAGTTGTTGCGAGTGAAGATTTATGTTGACTAGCGCATGCTTACAAAGCTGCTATGGAATAGGTTATTCATCGTTTCTCGGAAGGTGCTCACAACCAGTGTTTTAAAAACCGGACGAACCGGGAACCGGAGGTGAGGATGGTTCGATTTGGACTGGTTTTATAATGATTTCCTGACCGGATTGAACCAGCCGGCTTTGGGTTCAACCGGCTGAATTGAACCGGACAGTCTTGGATTTTTGTGTTTGTTTTGGGTTTCTTTGTTTGATTTTGGCTTCTATAATGATTGTTTTTATATGTTGCATTCTATTTACGTTTGTAATACTAAAAAGATGACGAGTTTTGTAATCAATGTATGCAGGATAATTAAAAACATATAAAAATATAGAACCGGTTTGACCATCCGGTTGAACCGAAAAACTTCACCCGACCAATTCAATTAAAAAACCGGTTTTTAAAACATTGCTCACAACATTCAATAACGAGCATGACAAGAAAACTCATAGTGATTTTTTGTGTCCGAAAGGCCATTGTAGGGATGTCATTAGGATGGAATCAAACTTGAATGTAGCTAATTTAAAGTCCACCTTGGAGAAGTATTTAGCACCATACAGTTCGTCCAACAACTCATCCATTGTAGGGATTGGAAAACAATCTTTGATGTGATGCAATTTAAGGCACGATAGTCGATGTAGAAACGTCATGTGCCATCCTCCTTTTTGACCAACAATACTGGTGAAGATAAAGGGCTTATAGAGGGACTTACCAGACCTTCATGTAGCATTACTTGCACTTGTCATGCCAATTCTAATATTTGAAAGTATCGGTACACACACACACACACACACACATATATATATATATATATATATATATATATATATATATATACATACATACATACATACATACATACATACATACATACATACATACATACATACATACATATATATATATATATATATATATATATATATATATATATATATATATATATATATATATATATATATACATCTATATTTTAAAAATATGGTTTTAAATTGATATGATGGTCGAGGGGCGATGTGGAGGTAAGCTATTTGGTTGCTGAAATTAGTCTCATGTTGTAGTAGCGGTGGAGGGAATGGATTACTTTTAGAAATGTGATGGGAAGCGCATAAGGGATAAATCTGGTGAATATGGAAATATGATGCAACTGAGTTGGTTTTATGAAGACGGTATAGTTGATTGAGGGTGATGGCTAACCATTAAACATCAAGCACGCATCTACCCGATAAAAGCTAATAGGTGAAAATCGACATTGAACTCAATTCCTTGGACATTTAAAGGAACATTTGAGCAAATATCGGTGGTGTGCAGTTTTTCACTATTGCCCGCATCAACCAAAAATCATTGTGAAGTGTCTAACAGTAAGTGAAAGAAGTGGACAATTCTAAAGCGTAGATAATTATGAGTGCTACCGTTATCCACCAAATTGGAAATATGGGATCCATATATAGAACTATAAAATTGTAAGGTACGTGGATGGTTAGTGTTACTTAAGGCGTAGATGGAAATCTCTGGAGGTGAGTTGATTAATTATGGCACTGTAACATGATTCAAAAACAAAACATGGTTGCCCTGTCATCATCATAATCAAATAATTGTAGAAGGACACGATTTTTACATTTGGTCCCCAAATGAAATTGCTCATCACAATTAAAAAGCAGGCATTGTGCTTTATGAATTTGTTGTTTGCTTTCTATTAACTTATATAGGTGGTAGAAGGATAAATAATTTGGCTGGTAGTGGAATATTATGCAAAGCTAAAAATGGGATGACATGAGCAGAGAATAGAGGTTGGTGATGATTGGGGTAGATGTGGGTGGGGTATTTCGATTTGGATACGATCAGTTAAAAGACTTATGTGTGGTTGTTATCTTTTCTTCAATAGATATAGCAAGGCTGATAGCATCAGATAAAGTTGATGGTTTATGCAAAATTACCTCTCCATCTATGTAAGGCTTTAATCCTGAAATGAAGCTACATGGTACAGACATATTGGATAGATCTTTAAGTCTATTATTGTAGGTTTTGAAAGTTGTTTGATATTCTACTAATGTCCCTATATTTTCTAGTTTGAACAATATAATCTGAAGATCAACCGAAGATGATGGTCCAAATTGGCGTTGAAAGGCTTCAACAATAATTGGCCATTAGGAGAGTTTCTTGTTATGATGCATCCATAGGAACCAAGTTAGGGCTTACCCATTCATGTAGAAACTAGCAAGCTCAATATGTTATTCTTCAAGTGTAGAATGGTAGGGATAGAAATGTTTAGTCATGAAAAATCCACTCTAAAGGATTAAATCCTTCAAAGAATGTTAGTTCACAACTTGGGGGCCGAGTTTAAAATGTTCATTTTAGTAGAGATTGATTTGGGGAATTGTTGTAAAACAATTGGAAAACATGTATGAGCTTGCTATTAAATTCAAAAATAATGAGAGACTTTGTCTTACTGGCGACTCGAAGGTCTTCTATGGATTTGGTTAGTGTTTAAATGTACCGAGCTCAATGAAGGACACAAATGTTAGGTAGCATTGAGTACACAATGATCTCCAAGAAATTACAAAGAAGAAGAAGAATGAGAGAAAAAGGTTTTCTGGAAATTGGCTAAGAAAAGATATAAACTAATGTAAAGCCTAGATTAGATACAATAGTCCTTCAATTTAGTGAGTAATCTAATAATATGTTTGGGCCTGATGATTTGAGAGAAATGGGTCATACCACAGTCTTACGTAAAATCAAAAAGCATGTGTTTTCAAAGTTGAATCTTACAATATACATTATATTGATTACTATAACTATATCCATCATAACACCGAAATTTCCAATATGCTAAGTTGCCAATACTGACTAGACCACCATATCTATCTTGATCTTCAAGGGTTATGAAATCATGGTGGATGAATTTCAATGCTTCATGAAATAGATGTAGTTATCACTATTAAGATCTTGATATCGCAAATTATATAATATATTTTATGTGATATCAAGATATTTTGTGTTATCATGTATAAATTAGAACAAAAGGTCCTTAATATACTTGGAATTTGTGATTTACAGAGAAAATACGCTTTTGGATCAAAAGGAGCGGAAACTGGACTGAAATCAGAGCTGAAAAGAAAATGTTGACTGACCAAAGTACACGACGCGAAGCATGCGAGTTCGCGATGCGGATATGAAACACGACGTAATGGCACCAGATCACGATGCTACAATAGATAACGATTGCATGAAAAACAATAATAACTATTCATCGCGATGTGATTTGAAGGCCATCACGACACGATTTGAAGGCCATCACGTCATATCTAGAGTCGGTTTGAAAACTCTATAAATAGACAAAATTGTCATTCCAATAGAGATACTTCTTATAAATTGATATTCTTCGACTTCATTCGACTTCTGGAACAACTTTCATTCGATTGTGAACGTTATCAAAGTTATTCCAAGGTTGGAGGAAGGATTCTAAGCTTGGACGTGAAGGATTAGAATCATAAAGCATATAATTTTCAATTTGGTTTGTCAAAGTCATTATGTTGGATTCCTTTACTGAGTTCTAGATGTTTATTTGTTTTTGATTATGGGATAAAACCCTACGTTTTTACATGGTTGAGATGAAACCTAAGTTTTCATTTGAATTTTAGTAAGGTTATTAATAAAGTCATTTAATTTATGAGGTTGGTTTATTCGGAAATCTATATGTATTAAAGATTAGATTTTTATTAATCTATTGCTGAGTTTATGTAGTTTAGATAACCATTATGATTGCATAGCTTGAGTCTTGATTGTTTATGACCATTAGACAGTTTAGATCGTTGAAGGATCAATTCCTAGAGTTGGATCAATAAAAAGTTTAAAACTTTAAAGTGTGTGAAAGTTTGTAATAGATGATCTTTATTTGCAACTTGTTAGTTTTCATGACCAATGAGATTAACCAAGAATGAATCATGCATGTTATGAATTAAATAGTTGATAATAAAGTTTGGTAATTTGCATGACCATTGTAGTTATCATTGTTGGATTAGGTGTCTAAGCCATGACTTGTAATTGAACTTTTATCTTATGGTTAAAAGCAAAGTCCATTTGGGTTGCCCTCATGGGTGGAGGAAAGATAGTTCAGTAGAGAGAATAGTTGATTTATTAATTGTATAATAAATCAATAGAAAATATATATATGGTTTATTAATATATTTAAGTGCTAATATATTAATTAGAAACTATATTAATTAATTGAGATTTAATCTAGAATTAATTGGATTTAATTTGGAGATTAAATTAATTAATTAAAAAGGTGCAGGGACTGGTATGGCATTTATTCAATAGTTGAATAACTGGCCAGGAAAACCAGGGACCAAAAGTGGCGCCAACTTGGAGGCTCCTCCAAGGGTTTGGCGAAACCCTAATTAGGGTTTGGTAAGCCTGGTCCAAGTGGTCAAAAGCCTTGTCCAATTGGAGGCTCCTTAGGGTTTCAGGTGTAACCCTTGGAGGCTATAAAAGGAACCCCCTGGCACCTCATTCTGGACGCCATCTTCTCTCTGGATTTACTCTGCTGGACTGATTCTTCCATCGCCTGGGTGTGACTTTCATCTGAGGCAGGATAATTTTGCTGCTGCTTAAAAGGATCATAAGATCTAAGGTTGGTTTTTTCTTGATTCTTCTTTAGAATTGAAATGTATCCTTTAGGTTCTTAGTTCTAATCTTCATAGAAGAAAACATAGATCAATATTAGGGTTGCATGTGAACCTTAGGTTATTTTGTGTTCATTGATTGCATAGAAACCCTTCAGTGGTATCAGAGCTAGCTTGTTTTCTTGTGATTTGATTATGAACTGCTTGCATGATCTTGGCCTTGGTGTTTTTTTGCGAAAATCCACCCTTGGTGGCCTTGAATGTTGACGGCTTGGCTAGGGTTTCCTAACCCTAGCCGCCATGCCCTAATGGTCCCCCTTGATTGCTTGATTTACTTGCCATAATAGTATGTTGTTATTTTTGGTAATAAGATCTTATAAAATAACCTGAACTTTGCTTGCCTGGCTTGTTGATTTCGAGAATCACTAGGACCATTGTAGATAAATTAATTTGATTAATTTGGTAATATCTACATTAGATTTAATTAATTTAATTAATTGATTAATTAAAGGCATATTAAATCAGCTTTAAGAATTAATTAAAATTTTCAAGAAAATTAGAATAATTTGAGAAAATTAGAATTTAATTAATTCTAAAAATATTTTAATAAGATTAAAATATATCTTATATATATTTAAAATTAAAAGTTAATTTAATATGTATAAGAAAATTGGTTAGTCTACCGCTAGTAAGCCTCATTCACAAAACTGTCCTATAAAGAGGGTATAAGGCGACTGACTATAAAATGTTAGTCTAATGGGTATCTACTCTTACCCACCGCTCTCCTGGTCAGTCGAGTGTCGTTAGCTGAACGGGTATGATAGAACCACTAAGCCTCTTAAAAGTATAATGCTATAATTGAAAGTACTAGAATCCTAAAACAAATCCCAATCTAGTTACTTTAGGAAAATGTGAATTTGATGCTACCCCATGAAATTGCACATTGCACTTTATGAAACGTTGGTGGAGCGTGTGTGGCTTACCGGCACACCAATAGGGGTTCATAAAGAGTGGCAATGGGTGTCTCGGGTGTTATCATTGTTGATGGAGCGTGTGTGGTTTACCGGCACATCAATTTGAGATGATAATGGATCCCGAGAGCACCAAGCTAATTTGCATGGTTATTCACACCCGGTTTGTGATCCTCGGCATCCCAGTCACAAACGGTGGGGCATATCCGAGATTAAACATGCTATTGAACAGTTCAATAAATCTCATAAGAAACTAGGAATTCCATTTATAATAAGATTATTTTTCCGCGGTGGAATCGGCTGAATCGTCATTCGCCTACCTTTATAAAATTTGCTTATAGATTACGGCATCCCTCTTCTATGTTGCAAATTGTTATAGTTGGATCCTAGCCTTATTTTATATTGGGTTATTATAAGGACCGACAAGTATCTAATTAAACTTACCTTCTTTTATAGATGTCTTCTGCTGATCAATCCGCTCCCCAATCAAACTCCAGTGTTCCCTCAATCCTCTCACTATGTTCCAAGGTTCAATTGAACGGGACAAACTATAATGACTGGATTAGAAACATCAAGATGGCTCTGAGGTATGAGAACAAAGAGTATGTTCTCGAGACCGAGCTTGTCGATGTCGACCCCGAAACTGCTACTCCCGAGGAAATTGCCTCGTACCAAAAACATACTGATGATGCAACCAAAGTGGCCTGCATCATGATCGCCACAATGAACCCCGAATTGCAGAGAATATACGAAGACTACTGGCCCTATGAGATGCACAAGGAGCTAGCGGAAAAGTTCCGCAAGCAAGAGCGCATCGAAAGGTGCGAAGTGGTCAAGGACTTCACGAACAGCAAACCCAAAGATGGAGAATCCATCTGCACTCATGTGCAAAGAATGCAAGGTTACGTGGAGCGGCTTAGAAAGCTTGCGATGCCTGTACCGGAACAGTTGGCCGTTGACATAGTGCTTAACTCGTTGCCGAGTTCTTATGACCAGTTCAGGCTGGCTTATCATTTGAACAACAATCAGGCTAATATGGCTGAGTTGCATCGCATGCTTCGAGTAGCTGAAGACGGGATGAAGGGTAAAAGTGTACCCTCGGTTAATCAGCCCGTTCTAGCCATTGGAAGTGGCAGAGGAAAGAAAAGGAAGGGCCCTCCTAAACAAAATTGGAGGGAAAAGGTTCAGGCCGGGTCATCCAGTAATGGCTCGAGAACCAAGACTTCCCAAATTCCTTGTGTGGCCAACCCCGATGAAGCAAACTGTTTCTACTGCAAAGAAAAGGGTCATTGGAAGAGAAGCTGCCCCAAATACTTGCAGGATGTCAAGGATGGGAAAGTAAAGCCATCGACAGCAGGTATATACACTATCTCTAAAAAACTCACCATCTTCTAATTCTTGGGTCCTTGACACAGGATGTGGTTTTCACATTTGTTCTGATATGCAGGGCCTAAAGGAAAGCAGGGAGGTGGAGCACGGTAGACTGAACTTGATCATGGGCAATAGGAGATCGTCCCCTGTTACCAAGATTGGAGTTTATAGTTTAGTGCTCAGTAGTGAAGTTTGTTTAGATTTATTAGATTGTTGCTATTCGCCAGAAATGGCAAGAAATATTATTTCATTTCACGCATTATTCAGACAAGGATTTCATTTTTCTTTTGATAATAATATTGGATCTATTTCTGTTTTCAAAAATGGTATTTTGAATTTTACTGCTTATCCTTGTAATGGTGTGTATGAAACTGTGAAATGTGTTGACAATCTAGGACAAAGTGTAAATTATATTGATTCTACTAGTGACGTGGAAAAGGCATGTCTGTGGCATAGTCGGCTCGGGCACATCAGCAAGAAACGCATCGCCCAACTCCAAAAGGATGGAGTGTTGGAATCATTCGACCTCAAGTCGGATGATGTATGCGAATCTTGTCTGTTGGGCAAGATGACTAAATCACCTTTCAAAGGGTCTTTTGAAAGAGGTGAGGGTCCATTGGACATTATTCACACGGATGTGTGTGGTCCATTCAGATCAACCACAAAGGATGGCACGCGGTTCTACGTGACTTTTACCGACGATTTTAGTAGATACGGTTACATCTACTTGATCAAGCACAAGTCGGACACCTTTGAAAAGTTCAAAGAGTTTAAGAACGAAGTAGAGAATCAATTAGGCAGGAAGATAAAGATGCTCAGATCCGACAGAGGCGGAGAGTATCTAAGTATCGAGTTCCTAGACTATCTAAAGGAATGTGGAATAGTTTCGCAGTTGACACCTCCCAGGACACCACAGTTGAACGGTGTTGCAGAGAGGCGCAACCGAACCCTGTTGGACATGGTTCGTTCCATGATGAGTCGAGCTTCACTTCCCATTCACTTCTGGGGGTATGCCTTAGAGACTGCCGCCCATATCCTCAATCTTGTCCCAACTAAGAAGGTTGCGAAAACACCTCATGAGATGTGGACGGGGAAAGCTCCCTCGTTGGCACATATCAAGGTCTGGGGTTGTGAGGCTTTCGTTAGACGAGAGACTCAAGACAAACTCGCAGACAGAAGTGAAAGGTGTTTCTTCATTGGTTATCCCAAACAGTCCTTTGGATATCTATTCTACAGACCGAGCGAGGACGTGGTCTTTGTAGCTAGACGAGCAGTCTTTCGAGAGAGAGAGCTCGTATTCAAAGAGGACAGTGGGAGTACCATTGATCTGGAAGAAATTCAAGAGTCATCAGATGACGCAACCTTAGGAGAAACTAGCAACCAACATGAAGAAGAAGTTCCTGTTGGCCCGACAGATGTATCCTTACCTCTTAGGCGTTCTAGTAGGGTTAGCATGCCACCCGAGTTTTATGGGTTCCATATAACTTCGGATGGGGACACTTTTGTCAGTGATAGGACACTGATAAATTTGGATGAACCAGCTAACTACCAGGAAGCAGTGGCAGGCCCTGAGTCTGCCAAGTGGAAAGAGGCCATGGATAGCGAGATCAAGTCCATGTATGACAATCAAGTTTGGAACTTGGTTGACAATGTACCGGGTCGAAAGACAGTCGGGTGCAAATGGATCTTCAAGAAGAAGACAGACATGGACGGAAAGGTACACACTTTCAAGGCAAGACTGGTTGCGAAGGGCTTTACTCAAACCCCAGGGGTTGACTATGACGAGACCTTCTCACCAGTAGCTAAGATAAAGTCTATTAGGATTATGCTGGCCATAGCTGCATTTCATGACTATGAAACTTGGCAGATGGACGTCAAAACCGCTTTCCTTAATGGGAAGCTGACTGAGGATGTTTACATGAATCAGCCAGAGGGTTTCGTCGATGCAAAGTATCCTAATAAGGTGTGTAAGCTTGAGAGATCAATCTACGGATTGAAGCAAGCTTCTCGCAGCTGGAATCTTTGTTTCCATGAGAAAGTCAAAGAGTTTGGCTTCTCTAGGAGCGAGGATGAGTCCTGCGTATATGTCAAGGCTAGTGGGAGTATAGTCACTTTTCTGGTGCTGTATGTCGATGACATACTGCTCATGGGAAACGATATTCCAACCTTGCAAGATGTTAAGGCTTGGCTTGGGAAATGTTTCGCCATGAAGGACCTAGGAGAGGCTGCCTATATTCTTGGGATTAGAATATTGAGAGATAGGAAGAAGAGACTGATTGGACTCAGTCAGGGTACATACTTGGATAAGGTACTAAAGAGGTTTAGTATGGAAAATTCCAAGAAGGGAGAGCTGCCTATCCAAAGTAATGCGAAGCTGAGTAAGACTCAAAGTCCGAGTACAGACGAGGAAATAGCTGAGATGAGTCGAGTACCATACGCTTCGGCTGTGGGATCGATCATGTACGCTATGACGTGTACTCGCCCTGACGTGGCTTTTGCCTTAAGCATGGTCAGTCGGTACCAGGGTAACCCTGGAAGGGCGCATTGGATAGCTGTGAAAAATATACTCAAGTATCTGCGAAGGACAAAGAACATGGTGTTAGTCCTCGGTGGCAGTGATACCTTGAGAGTTGAAGGATATACAGATGCCAGCTTTCAGACGGATAGAGACAGTGGTCGGTCTCAGTCGGGCTGGGTATTCCTTTTGAACGGTGGAGCAGTGACTTGGAAAAGTTCCAAGCAAGAAACAGTGGCTGATTCTACGTGCGAATCAGAGTACATAGCAGCAAGTGAAGCGTCAAAGGAAGCGGCTTGGCTGAAGAACTTTATCGGTGACCTTGGAGTAGTCCCGAGTATTCAGGAGCCCTTGGAACTGTTCTGCGATAATGAAGGTGCGGTCGCCTTGACAAAGGAACCGCGAGATCATGGAAAGTCCAGACATATCGACAGAAAGTACCACTACATCAGGCATAGGGTAGAAGAAGGTCACCTCCTTGTAAAGAGGGTATCATCGGAAGATAATCCTGCAGATCCCTTGACAAAGGCTCTGAGTAGGATTAAGCATAATCAGCATGCTAGGAGCATTGGATTAAGAGATGATATAAGTTTTAGAAATTAGATAGGTTCGAAACTTGTAACAATGTATTGTATTTGACTCTTGTGATTTAATAATAGAGATTTATTATGGTTTACTACTCTTGTCAGTACTTTATCATTGTGTTTCATTTTGCATGTTTTACTTCCTGAATAATTGGA
>CM042014.1:32281403-32285448 GCA_023525715.1 Cichorium intybus
CTTAAAAATTGTATTTTAGCTTTAAAAACTTGTATATTCGTAAATGAAACAAATCCTATGTGTTAAAATGTAAATTCCACATATAAAATCGGTTATAAGTTTATAAAACATAACTTCTAACAAATACCAAAGAATCAAAACTCTCATAAGCCATTAGAGAGAACTCGTTGTTCAGCAAATGTGAAAATGAGGTTATTATTTTAGAATTTATATATACTAGGTTAATAGGCTTGATCCATCATGAAACCGAAGCTCATAGGGCTAAATCAAAAAAACCAATGCCAAATTGACAAATTGCAGATGGTTATTGTCAACCGCGATTTTAATGGCTATTTATATTTGATTTATTTTTTTAAATTTTGACTAATTTAAAGTAAAAATTTATATAAGTAGATTATTTTTCTTTTATCATTTCCTCTATATTTATGTTATAATATCCCGTTTAACAATGAATATCAAGTAATAATTGAGTGATTGAATGACTAGTCGTCGATCATATAAAATATTTAAAAAAACATGATAATTAAATAGTCAACATCATGTGATAATAAAGATTTATATATTTGACAAACAAATCCAGAAAGAATATGTGTATCGATTATTTTCAGTTTTATGCAAAGTAATATATATAAATGATAAAGTGATGGATGACGGAATAAATTAAAAAAAAAAAGAAGAAGAAGAAGAAAAAAAAACAAACGAAGTCACACTCAATTTAAATAGAATAGTTGGAAATTCATAGAGGTAGTGAGCATATAGTAGGTATGGAAAAGGACTATAAGTTATAAATATTTTATGTTTAAAATCCTTTTTTATATATTTTAGTTTTGATAATAGATAAATAAAATTTGTTGTTTGGAATCAGTAAGGTATCAAATAAGTAATTATTTTATTATATTAGCATCTTTGTGATGTCCATTATCATTTCAATTATATTTTATTGAAGGCAATAGAAATGATCAAGTTTTTGACAAGTTTAATCACTATATTTAATTTCGATAAATATCAGTTTTTCATATTATCGATTCATTAGTTGTTAAAGTCACATGACTTCTCATCTACTTACATCACACCATATATATATAGTTAGGATATATTAAAAACTGTAATTATTGTGTGGACGTAAGGACCAATCAGATACGAGAATCAGTCAAGGATATATATGTCAATTGATTTATAATTCAATTAATTTAAATTTAATTCAATTCCTATAATTATGGTAATCAGATCCCATAATAAGCGACATCACCGGCCGATCTCACCTCCGACGACTCACATACATATCTAGGGTGGAAAAGCAGAGATCGACTATTTGAGTTCTCGGTTGTCGCTGACAAAGTCGGGATTTTAATCCAAAAAGGTTGAGGTAAGCAAGAAGGAGGTCGTTGCTGTTCACTGGTTCCTACAAAGGTATATATATATATATATTCGATAATTCTCCCACTAATTCTATCAACTACCTTCTTATATTTCATATATGCTTAATCATTATCACCAAAAGTTGATTGCTCGGTGGTCTAATGGATTTTTTCTTCTTGATTTATCATTGTGCCAGAATTTGTTTTTTTATGTATTCTTGCAGAATAATTGGCATAAGACTATAACATTTTGCCAGAATTTTTTTTTTCAAGTCTAGCTGTCCATGAATCAGTGATTCTGGATGTGATGGGTAGAGAAAAAGGAGTGATTCGGTGGTCTAATGAATCAGTGATTCTGGATGTGATATGTATCATCTTCAAGCAACCATTTCGAAGATAGAGAAAAAGGAGTATACGGGAAGTAGTAGTGATACACATCTTGATCAAACTTGAAATTCAGATTTCAATGTTATGATTTTTTTCTTTCTGTTTATAGAATACACGCAATACAAAAGATTTGATCAGCATACACTTTAAAAAAGAATGTTTTTGGATGTCATTCTACCAGAATGAATATTTCAGAATGTAATTCTTTAGAAATTTTATTTATTTTGATATATTTTAGTTCAAATAATGTTATTTAATTGATATATTTTAGTTCATGGGATGTTTTTCTATGATATTATGCCAAGAATAATGCTTTCTTCGATAATATTCTGTCAGAATGGATGATTCTGAATGTATCACTGCAATAACTTTTTTATGTATATTAATTCAAAGAATGTTGTTATTTTGATGTATTTTAGTTCAGAGAAGTAGTTTATAAAATGTTTATTTATGACATTCTGCCAAGAATAATAATTTTTGATGTCATTCTGCCATAATGGGATATTTCGTAATATTATTCTGTTAGAATTCTATTTTTTTATGTATTTTAGTTCAAAGAATGTTATTCATTTAATGTATTTTAGTGCAATAATGTTATCATTTTGATGTATTATAGTTCATAAGATGTTTTTTCTATATGAAATTCTGTAAAATAATTTTTTGAAGAAAAATATGATTCAGTCAAGAATGACAAAATTTTGGAATTATAACATGATGATTCTGTTACAATATCCGAAAATTTGAAGATGAAACTAATAATTTCGTTAATAATTTTATTATTAAATTGATATTTGATCCTAAAATCAGTTACTTTCCTTTTTTTTTTTCTCAAAATAAAATGTCTATTTTACCCTTTTGTAACCGTTTTTTAAAAAACCATTTAATAACATAATGGATAATTACAATTATGCCATTCTAATCTAGACCATTAATATTTCGAATCATACGGTCCAGATTTAGTCTTACGACCACACAATAAATTGTGGTCCTTAATATAACCTAACCATATATATATATATATATATATATATATATATATATATATATATATATATATATATATATATATATATATATATATATAATATATATATATATATATATATATATATATATATTATATATATATAGTATATATATATATATATAGAATTAGGATCGGGTGAGGACTAAAAAATTGGTGAGGATTACGAGGAAAATTTTTAGCCTTAGGATTGAAAAAATAAGTGGACGAGATTCTGATTTATTTATCATCAAAATCTCATGAGATAATATGACATTTTTGTAATTATTTGCGAGATTTTTACAATTCCAACGAATGTTAAATGTTTGGAGGTTAAAATGGTAAATGAATAAGAACAAAATATAAAGAAATCAGAAATACTCTCCCACGCGCCTCACAAGTTCAAGATACTTCAATTTCTCTCTCTTTGCCACGTGTCGACCAGCCATTGGCTGGGTTTTTATTTTTATTTCACCTGTTTTGTTTTTCAGCTATAATTTTTTTTTCATTACAAAAAAAATTCTGAAAAAACCAAAGTTCTTAAAATTTAATTTTCTACAAAATGAGTAGAATCATGAAAATTTGGAAATTTTTATTTTTTAAACTTTTTATTTTTATAAAAATAACCAAGAAAAAATTATTTTCCAAAAATCATGAAAATTTATAGAATATTTCTACTCACTATACTAGTGACTTTGTAAAAAGAAATTTTTAAAAACAAGTTTTTGAAGTACTCATATTTTATTTTTAAGAAATATTGGTTTTATAAAACATAACAATTTTTTTTTTCAAATTCAAAAAAACAAATTATAGTGTTGTTCGTAATACTATTTTATTGAGTTTTTAAATTAAAATTCTTAAATGTTAAGGATACGGAAAGTTTTGTTTAAATGATTTCGATTTTTTTTAAATAATGTTGTTTAGATACCACAAAAATTTTTTTTTAAGTTTACAAGTTTTTAAAAATAATTTGAATATAATATGATCTAAAATGAGACGATTCAATATATTTATGTTTTAAAAAACTTATGATTCAATATTTAATGATCCTAATTTGTTATGATCTAAAAATATCTTTGATTCAAATATTTTATGATCATTAATTATATATTTTATGATTCAAAATTAAATGATTCAAATATATATATATATATATATAATATATATATATATATATATATATATATATATATATATATATATATATATAATGATCCAAAATTTGTTATGAACAAAAATTTATTTAATTAATATATTATTGATCCAAAAATCATGTGATTAAAAAATGATATGATCC
>CM042014.1:32286448-32291448 GCA_023525715.1 Cichorium intybus
TTTAGATAAGCTGCTTATGAAGAATGAAGGTCGATAAATCTATGAATAAGACAACATGGTCGTCAACTACTTTTCACTTTAGATTTGATTCTTCAGAATAACTCCCACTACCAATATCTTTCATGACTGAGTTCCTACTTTTTCTAAAACTATTGGTCGAGTTGATTAACAATATTTGGTGGGACTAAAAAGTAACTTACTTTTTATTTCGTTGTTTTCAGTAACTAAAACATACTTTCTCTTTTTGCATATATATATATATATATATATATATATATATATATATATATATATATATATATATATATATATATATATATATATATATATATATATATATATATATATATATATATATATATATAAAATTATATATACTAAATTAGAAATGGTTTTTGTGAAGGATATTTTACCAATCAGTTTTAAATCAAGATCTAGAAACTCTTACGGTCTTACTAGGCCAGACAACCAAATTGTAAATGTCATATCCATTATCAATGTGTTTGGCTTATCTTGCTCGGTTTATATTGCATACTGCATTTCAAGCTAGGTTCCGTGTAAAGGAGATAATCTTTAGATAGATATCAAAAGCCGTAAGAGAATTGACTTTTATGATTAGTTGTTTTTTTTTCTTATAAATCTGATTTCTGCATTCATCTAACTGATCAATGTTGTAATCTATTAAAAAAATTGTTAAAATTTGTTTATCTAGAGTCTTAGACAACTAATGTACATCATCAGAAGAATGTACACCAAAGAAAAATATTCAACACTTTAACACTATATTGTAAACATTGTAAGGGGCAGACCTCAAGAGAAAATATAAGTATAGTACTTCAACCAAAATACTAAAATGAAGTTTCGGTATTCAAATAGTAACAATTTTTTTGAACAACAAGAAACTTTTTACTGCAAATTAGCGAGAATTTAGGATTAAAACAAAGTCGGTACATTGGGAAATCAATCCATCTATCCCGATTCAAAGTTACGACTCCTTTGCTCTGCATTTAAGCCACTGGTAAGCTACCGACTTGATCTCCAAAATTGTTATTTTTGGGAAAATATAAGTTCGTATCTTAATATAGATAGTTTAAAAGCATATGCACAAACCTTCAACGTAACAATGGTTAATTCTTATCACAAGCCCTTTATAAATAGCACATTGAGCTCGTATGTTGTGGCTTCAAAATTGCAGAAATTTTGTCCAACCCTTAGTTTTCCTGGAAATATTTTTATGCTTTCTATTCAATCAGAGGCAAGAATCTTACCTTGAGTTCATACATATAATTATAGAGATCAGATGTCGCACATGATAATTAAATTATTGATTAAAGTCGAATATTATTGTAATGAAACAAAATTTACAGGTTATACAAATAAAAAGTATCTCGATCAAGTTTAGGAAGCCATATATCATTAAACATACAACTCTTTCGTATATATGTTGGAAATTTGAGGAAAAAGGGCAAGTTGACAATTTTCCTTTATTCTACATTGGTGGGAGAAAGAAGGTTTTGTGAGTTTATTAGCTTATTTATTTCCTAAGCCTTCAAAGGCTTTAAGTGGGTTAAGGGATGGGCTAAGCCCACACGTACGTCGAGCCGGGCCATGCACGCAAGATGACGCGATTAGGCGCACTTTGCATGACACATCGGTCGTTGGGAGCTGATGAACTTTTTTATTTTTAATGAGGTCCGGTCGGATCGGGTGGACCGACCCGATCAACGCGTTTGCGCCACGCGCCGCAGAGGGTTCGTAATTGGACAATGATCAGATTCAAATTTCGGATTGGATTATTATCCATAATTTGAATTTGAATTTTGAATTTCAAATTCAAATCAGTTTACATCTGATATTTTCGGTCACTATAAATAGGGCATTCAGGGTCTCATTTATTTCACATCCTAAAATTCTCTCTCTCTCTCTCTCTCTCTCTCTCTCTCTCTCTCTGCGATTTTTCCTTCTGGTTTCCGAGTAATCGCTTTGCGTATATCGGTTCTTCCATAGCTGTTTGAACGAATGATATTCTGCATTAAATACTGTGTTTTACGTTGATAGTTTACAACCGACGAACACCGTAAAAACCCTTAAGGACAAGAGTCACTCCGTGCAATCTTAACGACGAAAGAATCAACGATCTTCTGGTAGAGTTTAATATTTCTGTCTCGTATTTATTTCGTCTAGTAACGGGACAGTCTCCTTCTACATTTCTATAATCAGATCTGATCACGAAGAATCGAATATGATTTTTGGATGAAATTTGTTAATAAATAATAATAATTAAATTTATTATTAGCAACCAATCAGTACATAATTCTCAATATTATTTATCGATCCGTCTGCTTTGGATTTTCCGTTATTTAGAATTAGTTTGCAATACTAATATCCGAATTGTTTATCTGAAATACAACAATATATGCTAACTTATTGAAGCAAGAGTGTCTTATTCAAATGCAAACACACACATATTCAAAAGTAAAATAGATAGAAAAATTCGACGTTGTCGAGTTCAAAGTATTTATATAATTGTCAAAGTAAAATTGCATTTCAGTTTTCTTGTTAAAATAGAACATTAAATGAAAGGGTTGGACAACTTTTCATGTTTTTGAACAACAAGCAAAAGTTTCTGTTAAACCTAAAAGGCTAGTAGAAGCTAGAAGTTAACAACATAGATGAACATGATCCAAAATATGGTCAACTTATGATATATATATATATATATATATATATATATATATATATATATATATATATATATATATATATATATATCAACATAATTACAATACAGTTGAGTAATATTCAAAATAAAACAAATTTCAATAGATTGTCTTCTTTAATCCAGAAATTAGATGAGATTAATTTTTAGATCGCAATTAGTCGGTAAAAGGATTAATCCAGACAATATATTTTGACAAAGGGTAAATTGCATAAAAGTCCCTAACTTTTCCAATTTTCTCGATTTTGACACTGTATTTTTAGTTTTTGCAATTAAGTCATTATGTTTTCAGAAAAATTGCAATTAAGTCATTATGTTTTCCAAAAAGTTGCGAAAATGACCATATGACCAGGTTACCAGGTCATATGGTCAGATTTGCAATTTTTCAGAAAACATAATGACTTAATAGCAAAAATAAAAACATAGTGTCAAAATCTAGAAATCTGGAAAAGTTAGCAACTTTTATGCAATTTACTCTATGCAATTTGTACAACTTAATCATTTTACATGCCTAACACGGGTCCAAAAAAGTAATTTTGTTACATTGGATAGTTTACCCTAACAGCCCCAAAAAAGAACATAAAAAAAATAAAGTTTAATGCTACTTGTGACAAAAAGCAATTTTGTCACAAATAGCATGGAACTTTGATTTTTTTTTTTTGTTCTTTTTTAGGGCTGTTAGGGTAAACTATCTAAGGTAACAAAATTACTTTTTTGGACACTTATGAGACATGTAATGTGATTAAGTTGTATAAATTGCATAGGGTAAATTGCATAAAAGTCAATAACTTTTCCAAATTTCTAGATTTTGACACTATGTTTTTTATTTTTGCGATTAAGTCATTAGGTTTTCTAAAAAATTGCAAATCTGACCATATGACCTGGTAACCTGGTCATATGGTCATTTTTGCAATTTTTTGGAAAACATAATGACTTAATTGCAATTTTTCTGAAAACATAGTGACTTAATTGCAAAAACTAAAAATACAGTGTCAAAATCGAGAAAATTGGAAAAGTTAATGACTTTTATGCAATTTACCCTTTGACAAACGAGTGAAGAGACAAATTATACAAAACTGAGTGTTATTTTCTGCACTATTCCAATAACTTGCAACTTTATATATATATATATATATATATATATATATATATATATATATATATATATATATCAACATAATTACAATACAGTTGAGTAATATTCAAAATAAAACAAATTTCAATAGATTGTCTTCTTTAATCCAGAAATTAGATGAGATTTATTTTTAGATCGCAATTAGTCGGTAAAAGGATTAATCCAGACAATATATTTTAACAAACGAGTGAAGAGACAAATTATACAAAACTGAGTGTTATTTTCTGCACTATTCCAATAACTTGCAACTTTAAAATAATTTATTTCGATGAATAAGAAATTAAAAACCATGAAATAAATATTTAAGAAACTATTAACAAGATTCATCGATCTGATTGAGTTCAGAATGAACTGATTGGGATCTAATATCTTTATGATACAAATTCTATCAGGAAATTCGGATTTTGTAAAAATAGGCAAAGCTGTTCGAGACTCATTTGACTTGTTAAAAGAACGGATTAAGCTCCTTGCAGAGATTGGTAGCAGAAGTCTCGACGATTTGAGAAATGTATTATGTTATTGAAACAACTAAGTGATTTGATATGATTTTTTTTTATAAAGAAGCATGAATTTCCAGAAAGAGAAGTCTAGGTAAAAGGAGATTAGATTACATGCCTTACTAAAAAATTTCTAGATTTTCTTTTGCTCTTAAAATTGCTCATATCGCGAATTGAGTCTCAGGTTGCAATTTGCAAATAACTTAAAAGTCTTCAAAAAGAACCAAAAGCGCTATCTGGTTTTTAGTTTATCTTGTATTTTAATTTCTTATTATACTTTTAGACTTGATATTATTAATTAACAGCATGTTTTGTCAACATAACTTTTTTTTTTTAATTAAAGTTTGATGTAAAAAATCTAACAGTGTATAATTAAAGTCGTATCTATAAGGGAAAAATCATGTTAGTTTGATGTAAATTTTTGCTTTAATTTGTTCAAAGAAAAAGTTGTTATTCTTTGCTAATGTTAAATAGCATAATGATGCTTTTGTTGATTTATGTAGATGATCTTGTACTAATAGGAAATAATGAAATTGAATTATTTTTTTTTTTTGAAAAATAAAATTTTAATTAAAGATTTAGGTTAAGTTAAGTATTTTCTTGGTATTGAGATGATTAAAACTTTTGATGGTTTATGCTTATCACAAAG